>CAHIKZ030004908.1:942500-960000 GCA_903632075.3 Acanthosepion pharaonis | reverse complement strand
AAAATTGCTTACCCCCTTAAATCTCAATTGCAAACTTGTTTTAAGGGGGTAAGCAATTAAGGGCATTAAATTGAGATTTAAGGGGTATTAAATTGAGATTTAAGGGGCATTCTTTCATTGCCGTGCGGTTACATGTGGGTTTTCTTTGTGCGGCTTGTTTGTTGTTTATTTTTCAGTTGTGCATTACTATTGTCATAAAACCGTTAGGATAATACATTGGAAGATCGAAAATTCCATCCAAAAGATTAAATGTATTAACAAACAGAAAAAAATATCTTAATAAAATAACGAAAAGATTACTGAAATCAGTACTAATTTTCTCCATAATATCAGGTATCCCATGTGCTAGATAATTTCCTCAAAGATGAAGAAAAGACATGAAGGAACATAAATGTGGTTATAAAGAAGGATGCTGCGAATACCATGGATCGAACATGTTAGCTACAACGAAGTTTTACAATAATGGGAAGAAAAAGGACGCTTATACATAACATCAGCAGGAGAGCGTTGAAAATTCTTGGACACATTATGCTGGAAACAAGTGTAGTAATTCCAATATTCACAGGACTGATTGAAGGCAAGAGGGACGGTGGAAAACAACGTATAATATGTGGCGAGCATGTGTATATCGATGGAGGAGCAGGATTTGGATAAGAATATTTTTTGGAGTTAATAATGGCTTTAGTGATAAACGTCTCGCTAATTAACCCATAGCTGTGGTAGAAAAGGTGGAATCCTGCCATTCCCAAGGGCATTTGCGCGTAAGGGAATACACCGAACTCAAATAGAATTGGAACTCGGCTCTCCGATAAATAATTCCGAGTCATTATACATTACACCACCGCCATTTCCAAGTTTACAGAACCTGGCAATTCCAGCGGCTACCTATCTAGGCACTGACCAGGCCCGAATTTGCGGAAAGGTCGTAAGAGAACCGGTATTGCCACATGATGTCGCCCTAAGTGGGGATTAAAAACAAACAGAAGCTTCAACATCCGATATCAAAAGATTTGAGCACGTGGCCTTGGTTATAAAGTATGTCGATCTAGATGTTTCAGCGGCATCATTTACTTTGAAAGAAGCACCCTTCAAACCTTGAGGGAAGCAAAATCAAAGACGAAGACATCATTATCATCTATCTTGTTGGAAAACCCTGTCTCATGTACTCTTTGTAACCTTGTCTGCAAATCACTGTCATGACTTAAAAGGCATGTCAAGTATAAACACTTGCATTGATGTAGTTTTATCATATATCGCAAACGAAGAAGAGAGAGAAAGAGAGATCATGATGGTATTATCCTATTATAATTTTGCTTGCTACCCCCGTCGTCGGTTGGCACGACCTTTTAGCCCTGCCAGTTCTTCATAAATAACGGATTATTTCGTTTGATCTTGTGGAATGAGCGGAAAAGATAGCATTTGTTTACAGTAGGAAAATGAATGAATGAATGAAAGAAAGAAAGAAAGAAAGAAAGAAAAAAGAGAGTGAGACAATCCGATTAAGCGGTTAAGAACAGATACTACACTTTGATCTTAGCCAAAAGGCCGTTTATTTACTTGATCCCTCCCACTGATTCAGGTTGTGACACAAGGTCGCTTTTCGCACGAAGATTCCGAACATATACTTTATATTGTTTATATAATTCTATCAATGTTATTGCAGTTCTTGAAACTGTGTAGAAACCTTGAATAAAACTCCGGATATTGTAGTTTTCAAAAGAAGTAAGTAATAAGAACTCCAGATTTGTATAATAATATTTGTATAGCGTCTTACTATAGAAAGATGTTGTCAATGAATTCCTAACCAGGACCAACAGATAAAACTATATAAAATGTCTTAAAGATAAGGGGAGTTATTTGATTTATTAATATTGATAGCAATAATATTAAACCTCCTTCTGTTAACATCACAACTGTATATGACCACACCGATAGGGATGTCCTCTCATCATGCATTAAAAACGGCTTTCCAAGCTCTAAATCAACTGATTATCTACATCTAAAAAGTAACTATATCGGCCCACAAAATCGAACGCGTCTGGTTAAGACCCGAATATCTAAGCCTCATCAGGTGTTTTCACTCGGGCCGCTGGTCTTATCTGGTCTTAGCTGGTCATAGTTTGTCCAAGCTGATCAGAGCTGGTCAAATCTAGTCATAGCTGGTCTTGGCTTGTCCTAGCTGGTCCAGACCTGAGCCAGTCCAAGCTAGGTGTAGCCGTGATCGAATCTTAGCTAAGAGGCCGAGAAGTGTTTGTTTTTTTCTTGCCGCCCTACGATGTAAAGTTCAAATTAATGAGGGAAGCCCTAGCGGGCGCAAGTGAATCAGCTTAAAAAATAACTTAGCCCCTCAATCATCGGTTGCGCAGGCATCGGTAATACTACCGATTCCACCTTTTTAGTGCAATGAGGGCAGCTGTTTCCTAAGATCGGGCACTACTAATGATATGCTCCACAGAGAGAAACACAACTAAGTTACACCCAGTACGAAGACAGACACAATTGATAAATGAAATATAGTTTATCCTCCCAAGGACAGATACTTCACTCTGATCCCAGTCAAAAGGCTGTCAAGCGATTGTAGAAAGCTACAATCGCTTGACACGTCGTTACCGGATGTGACACAAGGTCCAAGTTTAGATTGATTTTACCGGTAATACTGTAGAAAAATTGCCAAAGTCCCCTCGGCATTTCATCTTTTGGGGATGTCTCAGGCGCCGGGTAGTAAACACAGCTTCTTCCCGAAAGAGAGGTACTTCCTGGGCTGAAGGCCCCGCGGGACTTGAGGTCAAAGTATTTGACCCTCCCCGACCTCCGAAAGGGCATAGAAGGCATGGAGACCTTGATAAAATCACCCCTTTTCAGAGGCAGAGTATCGAACGACTGAAATCGAATAAGGTAATCACCAAATATCCATTTCCCATAAATAAAATAACAACGTCTGCTGAATTATTTTAAAAGTAATATTACTACTTGTTTTCAATGAGAAAATGAAAGAAAGAAAGAAAGAAAGAAAGAAAGAAAGAAAGAAAGAAGTGTTTAACGTCTCCTGCCAATACCTCATAAATAATGGGCTATTCCGTTTTGATCGTGTGGAAAGATGAGAAAAGAAATTACATGATTTCCGTGAGAAAGAAAGAAAGAAAAAAAGAAAGAAAGAAAGAAAGAATAAATAAATAAATAAATAAGTAAAGATAGCAGTGTTTAATGTCTCCTGTCATTACCTCATGAATAATGGGCTATTCCGTTTTGATCGTGTGGAAAGATGAGAAAAGAAATTACAGGATTTCGGTGAGAAAGAAAGAAAGAAAAAAGAAAGAAAGAAAAAAAAAAGAAAGAAAGAAAGAAAGAAAGAAAGAAAGAAAGAAAGAAAAAGAAAGAAAGAAAAAAAAAGAAAGAAAGAAAGAAAGAAAAATAGAAGTGTTTAATGTTTCAATACCTCATAAATAATGGGCTATTCTGTTTTGATCGTGGAAAGATGAGAAAAGAAATTACAGGATTTCGGTGAGAAAGAAAGAAAGAAAAAAAAGAAAGAAAGAAAAAAAAGAAAGAAAGAAAGAAAGAAAGAAAGAAAGAAAGAAAGAAAGAAAGAAAAAAAAGAAAGAAAGAAAGAAAGAAAGAAAAATAGAAGTGTTTAATGTTTCCTGCCAATACCTCATGAATAATGGGCTATTCCGTTTTGATCGTGTGGAAAGATGAGAAAAGAAATTACAGGATTTCGGTGAGAAAGAAAGAAAGAAAAAAAAGAAAGAAAGAAAAAAAAGAAAGAAAGAAAGAAAGAAAGAAAGAACGAAAGAAAGAAAGAAAGAAAAAAAAGAAAGAAAGAAAGAAAGAAAAATAGAAGTGTTTAATGTTTCCTGCCAATACCTCATAAATAATGGGCTATTCCGTTTTGATCGTGTGGAAAGATGAGAAAAGAAACTACTTGATTTCGGTGAGAAAGAAAGAAAGAAAGAAAGAAAGAAAGAAAGAAAAAAAAGAAAGAAAAGAGAATGTTGTCAATTTCAAATATTTTCATTTGTGTCCACCAATTGAATGACAATTATCATTTATATTTATGATTGCTATTGCAATATTTAGTTAAAGTTGTTAAGCTCAAATATTTAACGATGTGATAGATGAATTTCTAGGGGCATTGTGCTGCCCTAGAACTAGGCATGAGTCTATTCAATCATTAACCTAAGAATTAAGATTCATCAGAATACTGAAATAGAAAAACCATGACATTTTCATAGGTTAAAATTAGTATACTGATAATAAACCACAAGATTGTAAGATGCAAAAAGATTGCAAAAATATAAAAACAGTGCTCAGGATTAAAAAAAAAAAGAGCAATCTTATATTCGAAGTTTCAACCGTTTTTATCTTCAGTTATGATTCATAAACAATTTTTTAACTATACCAAAATTTTCAGGAGCTATTGTATTAAGAACCTGCGGAAGTATCCGTTACAATAAGTCCAACACTTTTCCTGTTGAAATAGTTAAATGTAACCGCCACTTTTACCCCTACAGTATCTTTTACCACGCCTATGGAAATACCATCTGTTTACTTCCTCCCTTGAAAATTACAATATTCAAAATTTATATTCAACGTGAATTGCCAATATCTATCTTCTTGAATCTCATTTATCGTTTATCCTTTCGTCAATCCCCCCCATATACCTAGTCTTTTCTCTCACATTCATTCTCTGTAAAGCCCTGCGTATTAGTGACATTCCCGCCTTACCTGGGGTTAAGTGATTAAAAAAAATATAAATGTACAGATTGTCCATTTAAACTCAAATTAGAAATTTTCTAAAAAGAAAAAAAAAAAAGATTGGACAATTAATATCGGTTTATATTCTGAAACTATTTAGAATATTTACATATTCCGGATTATTTTCCTAATCTTTATTTCCATATTCGTGGTACATGGCCCAGTAACTTGATCCAGAGAGTTTTGAGTTCAGTACCTGGCTACAGCAGAGGTGAACAAAATCTTGGAGAGTTGAGTTAATAAAGGGAAATAATCTCTATCTATACAAAAACAGGGTCTGTGTGTGTGTGTGTGTGTGTGTGTGTGTGTGAGAGAGAGAGAGAGAGAGAGTGTGTGTGTGTGTGTGTGTGTAACGAATGCACGGCTGCAATTTTCGACGGATTTGCACCAAAATTTACATGCACATGCTCTAAGTTAGTGACTAGGCCAAGACCGACCTTGCATTTTCCAACTCCCATCGATAGTGGAAATAATCAATATTTTCATGCTTCTACGGCAGTTTTCATGTAGTTTGCGGCCATTTTGTACTAGCCAGAGTGAGATCCACGAATACGCAAGAAGATTCTATTGGGCAGCGTGAGAGCCAACAGCTGACTGACACCAATGTTAACTAGCATGCGAGCATGCAAAAAAAATTGATAGCTGCATTCGTCACAAGTGGGACAAATTTAAATCTGCATGGCCCTTTACTCCAATTGGCTCATTCGCTTGCTTAAACTCAACGTTGATTCTGATTCCGCAGAACTGGGTTGGGTGTGAAAATGTATTTGTTGTTAACATACTTTTTTCATTCGGTTTTTCCAGTTACGAGTGCTTTTTTAAAGCTGATCGTTTTGTGTTCATTTTGTTTAGTTCTTTTTCAGATTTAATGTTTAGTATAGAGCTTAGAAAAAATTCGCAAGAAGTAAGGCATGTAGCAACACCAGCACGGCAAAGGGCTCTCCTTTAAAGGCAAGGAAGGCAAAAATAGTTTAAGTCATGTGATAGCTATTGTTGTATGAGTCGTACGATTTTTGAATCAAGCGCTGGCAACGCCGGGCCATGTTGCTAGTTAACTATAAAATACATGACAAGTAGAACTTTAACAATCTACTCCGATGGCCGAATTAAAGGTTTCGGTCGAAAATAAAACGTATCTCACCTGAAGAAGGCCGGAGCTTGCAACAGCCGAAACGTCGTGAATATGACAATAAAGACGAGAACAGCCCGAACAATGTAAAAAAAATTACTTTAGTAAAACAGAAAATGTTATCTTTCTTGATAATGGTTAATAACCCCGACTCCAAAAAAAAAAGTCAACCTCTTGGACAGATTCTGCATTAATTTGGTCTGCATATATGATCAGCATCTCATGCAAAATTATGACAAAAATAATGAATAGAAATAGGTTTTCGGTTGAGTTCAATTAAATATATGTGACATGGGCCGAAAAAATATTATATCGGGAATAATTTATAAGCCTACCAAATAAGTACAGTGTCGGCGAAAATTTGTAAGAATGAAGATTTCGTACAGAAAAGCGCAGGTAATGTGTTTGGAAAAAATTAAATGATCACAGAGAGAATAACTACCTTAGTTACCTCAAGTTTCCAATGTCCATAATAGACATTAGTGTATCCCTAATATTCTTATTACTTCAAACGTTATTATAGTTGGATTTTTATTTTGAAAATAGACAGCGCCTTTCTTTTATTATTTTTAAGAATTATATTAAATTTAAAAAATTGCTTCTATTTCCAACGCTGGTATCGACGAAAAAATAATAATTGAAGTAATAAAAATATCTCGTTAGATACAAATATGTTAATTCTTAAGAAATATCCTTTATATACGAACACAAGGAAGGAAGAACTAGAATAACGGAATGAAATAAATGCCAAAAAAACATTGGTTTTATAAGGGGTTTTATATAAAGAAATGTCATACATGAGATTATATACAAATTTGTTTATTCCATAAATAAAACAAGCAGAGCGGTAGAGTGAAGATCAAGATGTTCTTACTTGTAATATTTCTCGGGTGATAAAGAAAAGGAGTATTCATTTAATATTTCTCGGGGGAATCTTCATTTAAATTTATGAGCTTACATTAAACTATATAAGTATATGAAAGTAAATATACAAGTATTAATTATTCATTATTATAGAATATCATATCTTTAGTTGACTATTAGGCATTTTGTGACAGAAGTTCTGCTAGCCTGAAAAACACATTAAGCTTTCGTAATTTTCACTTATTTTTTCATTGGTATTATTATTATTATTATTATTATTATTATTATTATTATATTATTATACAAGTATTTATAAATATCTGTTAATAAGTATAGAATCCATAGTTAGGAAGAGACATATACATACATACATACATACATACATACATAGCATACTTATTATAAAACCCAGGTCGTGAGTGTAATTGTGTGTCTGTTCGTTTATATATTGGATCGGATTTTCTACATTTTTTTACAGATTTCAACAAAACTTCACAGGACTATGTAAAATTACCTTGCGGTGGTTCTGACAGCACCAAAAATTGGAAGAACACAATTGTTTTTGCACGAAATCAATTTGTAAACAAGAGGCTTCGCTGTCGCGAGAATGAAAAGGGGACAACTCATATCGAGTTATACTTATTATAAGACCCAGGTTGTTTATGTGTGTGTGTGTTCCTTTATATATGGGATTGGATTTCCTACATTTTTCAACCGATTTCAACAAAGCTTCACGTTTTTTTGGCAGGTACTCTTTCTTATTGTCTTGCACACTTTTTCTTTATTTTTACATTCAGAATGCTTTAAAAATTCCATTTACAAGACAATTGTTTATAATAAAATTCTATTCAATCGTTAGACTCATAATGATTGAAAAAAAAACTAATTAAGACATGCGTGTCCGTGAACCTTAAACAATAATCTTTGTCAATTATATTTTTCAGTCTTTATGATGGTCTATACTTGATCTATCTCTTACTGCTACATCCCCGGACTTTACTGCTATATATATATATATATATATATATATATATATATATATATAGAGAGAGAGAGAGAGAGAGAGAGAGAGAGAAATATAGTTTTAAAGTGTGCTATAATTATGCAATGAAGTTCTAATTATCAGAGATAGATCGTATGTAAATATAAATATAAAAGTGAACATTGAAGTCAATACGAAATCAACATGCCGTATATATATATATATATATATATATATATATATATATATATATATATATATATATATATAATAAACTGTTACTTTGGAACATGCAAGTTACCACGACAAATGTAGGCATCTCATCAGGTGGCTAACATTAGATTACTACCAATGTTAACCACCTGATAAGTTGTTTTATTTAGGCATCGAAACAAATATGCATTTTGTGTTGTCGTAACTTGCATTTTACAATGTAACAGTTTATAGAAAATATATCTATAAGTCTACTCTTGTATTGAGCCCTTTTTTAAGTTAACATTATGAACGTTTGTATATATGCTATTTTCATTCTATATATATATGTGAATATATATATATATATATATATATATATATATATATATATATATATATATATATAGATAGATAGATAGATAGATAGATAGATAGAAGATATGAATATATGTAAATAGATAGGTACATAGATATCGAGTGGGTAAACCGACTGATATAGAGATTGAGATATGACCGAATTTTAGATAGATAGATATGAACATCTATCTATCTATCTATCTATCTATCTATCTATCTAACATGGCTGAGATACAAAGACAAACTGAAAAGCAACAGTCAATATACCACATAACACCTTTGAGCGCTTAGCCTTGGAGCGGGTAGAATGGAGATCAACGTGTTTTCAAGAAATGAGAGCAAGATCTAATAGGTCAGTCGATCTAACATTGATCTCATCTCACAATCCTCACACGTGCTCCACATGTGGCCTCCTTTGTAAATCACTAGCGGGTCTTAAATCCCACTTAAGATTATCGCACAAACTTTCATAACTGGATCAATAAGCAGTCAGATCCTCAATCGTCGAAACTGAGGTGATAGTATATTATATTTGTGTGTATATATATATATATATATATATATATATATATATATATATATATAGATAGATAGATAGATAGATAGATAGATAGAAGATAGATATGAACATATATATGTATATATATATTTATGTGTATATATATGTGTGTGTATATATATATGTATATATATAGAGAGAGAGTGAGAGAGAGAAAGAGAGAGAGAAAGAGAGAGAGAAAGAGAGAGATAACTGTTTATAGTGTGTGTTTTGAACGTTGAATAAAATAATTATCGTGTTTTTCAAATGACCTCAACGCGTTCTGAAACGGCTCAAAATTGCAGTTTGGTAATGCATTTGGTCAAAGTTGCAATTACTCATATCAATATAATGCATATATATCGACCTTCTGCATCTCTAAACAAACATTAAATTATGCTTAGCCCTCTGGATTAGTGTCTAGGTTCTTTAGGGTGAAATCTCACAGTTAATTACGTAAACTGATAAAGTTCCTCCGGAGTCAATGTGTACTAAATTAAGCAATTTTATTATTCGAAACATGAAGAACTCCCCAGAATGGTGCTATTGTGACAACCACCCATGGCAAGCTTACTAATTACGTATAACACTAGTAATGCATTGTTTGCTTTTGGATAATGTGTTGCCTCGTTGTCTATCATTACAATGTGCAATAAAATTTTAACTTTTTTGTCTTTGGTTAGTAAGTGTCATTTCCTAATTGTTTCTGTCTAGAAAACAAAGGAAAAATGAGCCTGCTATCATATATCCAGACCTTCAGGTATCCATCGCCTCAGTGTCACACAGCCTTGAGTTTCCCTTACCCACTCATCCAAAGATATAGAAAGCGTCTTCAAAAGAGAACAGCAATTCAGAAGAGGATGAACTCGTTGAACTAGATGCAGCTGAGGAGAGAAAGCCATACTTCACCAACCAAAGAGAGTTCCAAGACCTGATCCAAGACCTTCGTCATCCAAGTTCCAGTGCCGAGCTTTTGACTTCGAAACTCAAGCAGTGAAATTTATTAGGAGTAAGGGTAAAATTTGAATGTGAGAGGAAATGTCACCAGTGTTTTTCAAGTTTTAAACCCATCAAGATGGACTTAGCTTCTGCCAAAATGTAACCGGTCTGTTGCAGGCAACTGAAATCCCCTGCAAGTCCATCGAGTGGCGCCTCTTCATCAACAACTCATCTTGCAGCCTCAAAGCCGTGTTGCTATATTACGGGAAGATATATCCATCTCTTACCCTGATGGACTCGGTGCATCTCAACGAGGAATACAGCAGTGTCAAGACTGTGCTAGATAGTTCTAAATAGGAATATTACAATTGGGAGATTATCGAAATCTTCAAAATTATGGTATTCCTGATAAATCTCTAAGACGGCTTTACCAGGTTTCCATGTTGTCTTTGCCTTTAGAACAGCTGGGAGATCGCGACACAGAAGCACAGGCAATTCGTGTTGGGTTTGGAGCGGAAGAACGTTAGCTTGTCGTCACTGTTGGAACATCGGAAATATTGTTTCCAACATTGTACTTAAAATTGGGCCTTATATAACAATTCGTTTTCAGGTCTAGATAACGAGTCTGCAGCCTTCAAGAGCCTTCAAGATGTCTTCCATCAATTGTACAAAGCAAAAATCAATGCCGGTGTCTTCATCGGACCACAAATGAAGAAAAACGCAGAATACAAAAAATTCGCCAAGAAGCTCACTAGGAACGAGAAAACAGCGTTTAACATCTTTGTCCCATTGGTTCGTGGTTTTCTGAGGAATCCCAAGACCGAATACTACGTGAAGCTTGTTGAGATGCTGGTGAAGAACTGTGGCAAATGGGCTGCAGGATGTCCCTCAATGACTTCGATGCTCACCTTGATAAATCCAAGAACACGGGTATGTAATCAGACGAATAAGACGAGAGCTTCTAGCAGGATGTATTGGACTTCGAACGTGATTACCAAGGATCTTATAACGAAAACATGATGGCCGACTATATCTGGGTGCTGATTCGTAAATGTAATTTACAGTATAAGCGTAAATCGCGAAAAGTACTGATTTGTAAAATTTTTCTTGTCTCACTTCTGTTGCATGCTTTCTGCAGATTTGGTTCACTGGTCGTTGTTCCTCCTGCTAGCGTAGCGGCCATGTTTATAAAGTAACATCAGCAAGAAAACTGGCGCTATCATGCTCAAACTTCCCTCACGTGGCCGCAATTGCGCCAGCTATAAGAACGCACGAGTAAAACGCGATATAACAAACCAAAAGATATGTTATGGCGAACTACATATATTTTTTGACTCACTCTCATACTTTATAAGCAGTAATAAATGTCTAGGTCACTTTCAAACTGGTTTGGGCGATTAAAGAAATATTAATATCTTAATGTTTTTTTCATAAAGCAGTATGCAATTTCTATGAATGTCTATCAGATGTGTGAATTATTTTCCACATAATGGCGCACATGATGTATTGACAAATTATCGACAAGAGGTCGTTGATTATTCATTAGTTACCCGTATAATTAAATTTGCCTTTGCCTTGCAATAAATCTGCTATTCGAATTTTATCGGCAGTTTATTGGATGGAGTGAGTGAGCACTTTAGTTTCTCGAGGGGAATTTTCGTATTCATATCGACGAATACGCCCCTGCAAAAACGGAGAACTTCAAAGGCAGTCGAATAGCCGGGAATATAACAAGAATTCGAAATTGCAGAAAGGGAAAAATGCAATGTTATAAAAGAAAAACCCATACGAAATAGCATAAATGTGTTCAACCCAAGTTAATTTAAAATAAGATGTGCCTTTCGGGGGTTGTTTTCATTTTTGTATTGTGGACAGGCGCTACAGAATCCCGAACAAAGAAGAGTACCAGTAACAAAGATCACATTACTTGAGGACAACAGCAACAACTAAACTGGCCCTCTAAGAGAGAATAATGATATGATCAAAATGTTGACATTATACCCTACTTCAAATAAAATGTTAGGAAGGAAACCCTTTCAATACTGCAAACAGCGATATCAGCTAATGGATTTGGGGAAATTGTTTTAAGAGAACACTTTATTTCAATGGACAGCAATACTTACTGTTCGATCAATGAATGCCTATAAGGAAACGGTTAATGTCACTTATATATATATATATATATATATATATATATATAAGCAAAAACAAAAGGAATTTCACTGAAAAGAAAGTGGCACCGCAATTGAATATTTATGTCGCGTTCAGAAAGGTCACAGTCATGTTCGAAAATTCCAATTTTTAATATCTTTTTTAAGATACTTCCATTTGGTTAATAGGCCTACTAATATGAAATAAATTATTTTTATTATCAGTATAACTATTTTTGTCGTTTTTTTTATCTCTTGAGTTTCTTTTCTTCTATATATATATATATATATATATATATATATATATATATATATATATATATATATATATATATATATATATATATATATATATATATATATATATATAAAAAATATGAAAAAACAAACAAAATCCTTTTATACAATTTATACTGTTTTAATATTAAATTGTTTAAAACTATTTTTGTTTGTTTTTTCCGTATATATTTTTCTTCATACTGTCGGATGTATATCCATATATTTGCTTATATATATGTATATATTGTTGTTATTATTATTATTATTAAAAACAAAAGACATATATCGATTAATTTTATTGATACGATATTACGAATAAAATTTAAGGAAAATTGTATCAGATAAGTATTCGTCAGAAATTGTTTGAAGGGCATTTCGGAAAGAAATAAAATGATGGTCCAGCCTTTGGACTTACTTAAGTCAACAGCAATTGGTGAGTTTCGTAGAGCTAGTGAGTGTTGTGATGTAGTTAGCTGTAAATGTGTTGTAACGAAAGCGATTTGTACCACAAAATGCCTGTCGCGTTTAATAACATTTAAGTCAAAGAACGTTTGTTGCCAAAATACATAAAATACAAATGGCAAAGTGGATGAAGGCGTTAGTTCGATCCAGTCACTGGACCTAAAGTGTGGGAGTTCAATATCTGGTTAAGGCGGTGGAGAACTTAGACAGGGGAAGTAACAGGAGATAACTTATTACTGACATCCATTAGACATAGCACATGGAACTAGAACAGTCTACAACAGGGAGAGAAATAAATGGTTCAGTTCAACATTGCATTCACCTGAAGAAGGCCGGAGCCTATACGGTCGAAACGTTTTGATACATATGGCAACAAAGATGAGGACTATATTTTGAACAATATTGTAAGAGCTAGATTGATGGAAATATAAATAGACATATAGATAAAAATATATTTTCTTCAGAGTACATAGATAGATAGATAGATAGATAGATAGATAGATATGTACAGAAAAAGATTTTGAACTGTTGGTACAAGCATTATAATTTTGTCTCTCTTTGTCAGTCTATCTGTCTTTCTCTCTCTCTCTCTCCCTCTCCATATATATATATATATATATATATATATATATATATAGAGAGAGAGAAAGAGAGAGAGAGAGAGAGAGAGAGAGAGAGAGAGTCTGTTCATATCTATTTCTCTTCTCCTCTCTTTTTATATATCTATTATGAAATGCATTAAAATGGGGCAATCGAAGATAGAAATATGAATGCTTGTGTCAACTCTTCAAAATCTTCGTTGGCCTTCGGGGTACCCTATTTTAATATCTTTCATGATAGATAGATAGATAGATAGATAGATAGATAGAAATATGAATGATTGTGCGAAGTGTGCATTTAAACATAAACTAGTTTTCTTTCCGCGCAGCAATAAGTTTTAATTGAAAAACCGATGTATTTCAATTGAATTATTTTTTCTGCAAAAGAAAATGTTCATTGATCGTTTGAAGCCTATGAGAATTAAACTTGTGAAGCTGACCATTTTCGCTTTCATTTTCTCTTTGTGATTCTCGTGCATTTAGTATTTTCTTTTTTTAAGCAACATCTGATGGATTTTTTGTCAATTTTCGATGATTTAATAGAACATTTCTTTTGCTTTCGCTCTTTTTCCTTGTTTAGAAGTTTCGCATTTCTTTTATTTCCAGTGAAGATGAAAAGAAATTTCCATTGAACCGAACTGATAAACATTCCAATGTAGAAATCTCAGTTAAAAAGATATTTTTTTGTTTGTCTTTTATACTTTTTATTTTGGGTTTTGAATCGTTTTTATTTGCTGTTTGTTTCTTTTTTTTTTCTTTATTCTCCAGATTTTTACAGATTTTTGCTTTTTTTCTTGTTTCATTTTTCTTTTTATTCGTCCTCTTCCTTGTTCGAAATCGATTTTATTCTACTGGTCTTTTTTAATGATTCAATTTTGTTATTCATTATTTTGATTCCTTTCTTTCAATTTCTATTCAGAATCATTCCATGACTTTATTTCTGATTCTTTCCTTGCTAAGTTTTCCAATATATTTTTTCGATATGCATTTGAATTTACTATATTTTTTGCTTTTTATTTAGCACATTTTGCTTCACGCTTCTTTTCTTTATTATTTTTTCTTTCTTTCTTTCTTTCTTTCTTTCTTTCTTTCTTTCTGTTTTCTTTTTTCTTTCTTTGAGTATTCATTTTCGCTTGTTGCTTTCTTAAAATATTCCTTTATATTTATTTATTTTTTTTCATCTTCCTCGTTTCTTTATTAAAACCTTCATGTCGACATATTTTTCTTTCTTAAAATATTACTTTCTTTTTCTTTTTTAAAAATTCTTTTTTAAACCCAAACCTAAAACTAAATCAGTTACATCTTTTCTTTCTTTCTTTCTTTCTTTCTTTCTTTCTTTTCTTAAAATATTAATTTTCTTGTTTAAACTTCCCTTTTAAAAAATTTCCTCTCAGCGTTTCTTTCTTCATTTCTTTCTTAAATATTATTTTTGATGGATTCTTTCTTTCTATTTTCCTGTCATGCTTTCATCGAAATATTTTAGCCTTTCTTTCTTTCTTTCTTTCTTTCTTTTTTCTTAAAATATCATTTTCTATTTATTTGTTTCTTATTATCTTCCTTGTTTTTTTAAACCTTAATGTCTACTTTTACTTTCTTTCTTAAAATATTACTTCTTGTTTTTTTTTAAAATCTTTGATTCTTTGTATTATATTCCTTTCTTTATTTCTTAAAATATTACTTTCCTGTTTAAAACTTTTTCTTAAAAACTTTCCTGTTAGCATTCTCTCTTTCTTTCTTTCTTTCTTTCTTTCTTTCTTTCTTTCTTCATTTCTTTTCATATAAATAGTACAGGAGATGAAGTCTCTTATATCCGGGTTTCTCTATCCATCCGGGTCAAATTTATATACCACAGGATATAATTTGGGACCAGAGAAAATTGATATCCGGGTTTCTCTTATATCCGGAGATGAAGTTTATATACATTAACACAGGCTCGAGAAAATCTCTCTTATATCCGGGTTTCTCTTATATCCGGGTTTATATAATTTATATACAGGCTCAGGCTCTAATTTGGGACCAGAGAAAATCTCTCTTATATCCGGGTTTCTCTTATATCCGGGTTTGGTCAAATTTATATACATTAACACAGGCTCTAATTTGGGACCAGAGAAAATCTCTCTTATATCCGGGTTTCTCTTATATCCGGGTTTGGTCAAATTTATATACATTAACACAGGCTCTAATTTGGGACCAGAGAAAATCTCTCTATCCGGGTTTCTCTTATATCCGGTTTGGTCAAATTTATATACATTAACACAGGCTCTAATTTGGGACCAGAGAAAATCTCTCTTATATCCGGGTTTCTCTTATATCCGGGTCTCTTATATCCGGGTTACTCTGTATTTTCTATCCATTTTATCTTTCTTTCATAAAAATATTTTGATTCTTTCTTTTTTCTTTCTTTCTATCCTTCTTTATTTTTCCTTTTTTATTTTTCCTTCTTTACTATTCATTTCCGATTATTTCTTTCTATTTTTTTAATCATTTTCTGTTACATTCATAAAACCTTCAGATCTACATTCTTTCTTTCATACTTTGTAAATATCGACTATCATTTTTATTGCCCAAGACATTCATGTCTAATTCTTTATATCTTTCTATATTTTGTAATAAATTAGATTTTTATTCATTCCTTCTTTCTTAAATATTTCACTCTGCTTTTTAAAGATAACTATCGCTTTCTTTTTTAAATGTAATTTTGATTCTTTCTTTTTTCCTTCCTTTCTTTCTTTCTTTCTCAATAAATTAGATTTTTAGTCTTTCTTTTTTCTTAAATATTTCTGTTTGTTTTTTTAAAAACTTGCTATCTGCTTCTTTCTCTCTTGATTTTAATTTTTATTCTTCTTTTCTTTCTTTCTTCTTTTTTTTATTAATTAGATTTTTACTGTTTCCTTCTTTCTTAAAAAATTCTAACTGCTTTGAAAGCCTACCTATCTCTTTCTTTCTTTCTTAAATTTAATTTTATTCTTTCTTTCTTTCTTTCTTTCTTTCTTTTTGGATTTTTATTCTTTCTTTCTGAAATATTTCTCTCTGCTTTTAAAACCTACCAATCTGTTTCTTTCTTTCTTAAATATAATTTTATTCTTTCTTTTTTTCTTTCTTTCTTTCTTTTTTCTTTCTTTCTTTCTTTCTTAAAACCTTCCTATTTCTTTTTCCTTTTTCCTTTCACCTTTACACTACCCAAGAGAAAAATGTAAAAAAAAAAAAAAAACGTTGCCGAATTCTGTTTAAGGAATTGCCAGTTCAGCATTCAAGTAAATGATTGTTTGAAAGATAAGCATCCCAACGTCCAGTGCTGATCAGTGTGTCATTGTTTTTCCAAAGTGTCCAATGAAAACCCAATAGAGATTTTAATAAAGAAAACATTCGGGGAAACATAAAGAGAATGCGCTTCGGGAAAAGAAAATGGGGATCAATTTGGGAAGTAAATAAGACCATTTTGAGAAATATAAATTAATTTATTGTCTCTTTATATTTATGATGAAAAATCCTCTGAGTAATTTTGAGAAGAAAGAAATATAAGCTTGGAAGATTTTAAAGGAAAACTTTTCACGTCCTTTCCGCTCCTGTTTATAAAACCTTATCTGTTTCGTTCTTTTTTTCTGTCTTTCCTTATCTTTTAATAAATAATTTTTGATTCTCTCTCTCTCTCTCTCTCTCTCTCTCTCTCTCTCTCTCTCTCTCTCTCTCTCTCTGTCAATCTTTTTTCTTCTTCGTCTTTTTTTCCTAAAAATTAGTTTTTGATATTTCTGAAGAATTTTTGATTTCTTTTTTTCTCTTTCTTTCTTTCTTAGAGGATTCCTTTCCGTTTGTTTATTTCTGAAAATATTAATTATTTTTCTTATCATCTTCCTTGTTTCTTTCTTAAAATCCTTTATGTCTACTTGTTTATTTGTTAAAAAAATAATTTTTAATTTTTTTCTTTCTTTTTTCTTTCTTAAAAGTTTAGTTTTAATTCTTTCTTCGAGTCTTTATTTTATACAAGACTACTTCTTTCTTTTTCTCTTTCTTTCTTTTTATTTCTTAGAAATAAATTTTCATTCTTCTTTCTTTCTTTCTTAAAACGTCTTTCTGCTCTTTTCTTTCTTTCTTAAAATACACGTTTATTATTTCTTACCATCATCGTTGTATCTTTTCGTTAAAACTTCATGGCTACTTTCTTTCTCTCTTTCTTGCATTTTTTTTCTTTTTTTCTTCAAATATTATTTTATTTCTTTTTTTAAACTTCCATTCTGCTAAATTCTTTAATTC
>CAHIKZ030004908.1:912500-940000 GCA_903632075.3 Acanthosepion pharaonis | reverse complement strand
GGAGGTTATGACAGCTCTCGAACCCGCCTAGGCGAGTCGAAGGCTATATTTTTGGGTGACCACGTAAAACTCGGCCTTGTGCCACATGCTACCCCACGTGGGGGACAGCTAAATATAGCTGTAACGTTCTAGCTCCATCGTGAGGACCTCATGAAAGTCCTACAAAAAAATGTGCTCAAGGAACCTTGCCTCCTTCATCTCCTCAGTGTCTTCAAAGCAATTGCCGTCGAGGTTCTCCGTCAGAATGAGGAACAACCCTAAGTCGAAAGGAGCAATATCTGGACTTTAGGGTTAGAGCGAGGGACAGTTTTGATGCCCATCTCTGTCACTAACGCGTCTTTCGTTCAGTTCGTTATTGGGCACCATGGAAACAAACTTGGCGCCTGTTCAAATTTCCATAAATAATTTATGTGTTCAATTGCCGGACTAACACCAAAGAGCACGCTGATTGTCTTTATTGACACAAGATGGTCTTCATTCAGAAAATTGTAAATTTTCTCAAAAAGCTCTGATATCCATCTACTTCCCACGTCACGCATCGTTTCACTCTTCCCCCTCTACCGTCCTTGAACCTCTTGCCCCTGTGAAAAGCAAAAGCTGGCATCATGCAACTTAATCTCTGTGGAGTATGAAGAATTTAATAATTTTTTGTGTAGTTTTTTCTATTTTAACGCAAAACTTTATTGCACCCAAATACTCTTCACGTCCCAATTACATTATGCAAACTAGTCAGCTGTGACCTCTTCCGTGTTAAGTAAGGTGTGTACAAAGAGCTTTTACTGACATTTCCTTACATCTGGAATAACAAAAGTTGGCAGGTCACCTTATTTGATGAATAGTAATGACAAAGTAAAATTACAATTATCTAGGACAGTTACAACTGCCTCACCTAAAAAGAGTTTGAAAACGCCTGGAATTCACTTTATATTTTCTAATAATTTTTTTTTAATTAAAAGACAAATTAGATTTGAAATCTGATCAGCGGAATGGCAGGTGCCGAACAAGTAACGATTATATATAACAGAGAGAGCTGAATCTTGTAACAGATACATTGTCCGTCCTGTTAAAAATATCATAAACACATTTTTCAACTTTTATGATATAAAGGATACGCGTGTTTCATTGAAGAAAACGGAAAAAGGAACATTTCTGAATTTATTTTTATCCAGGTTTTCTTTTCTGAAGACTAAGAATTTGGATTCTCTCTCATAAAAATATATTATTACTCTTCATAGAAATTCAGTTTCTATTCTTAAATACAGTGGCCTAAGAAAAGTTTTTAGCCAGGAGAAATAATTTAGATCCAATTTCAAATTTAGTTAAGTATCCCCACTCAAAATAATAAAGAGTATTTGAAACTAGTATAGAGTAGGTCCTCCATTTGCTACCTTCAGTCCTTGTATTCGAAAACGGAGATATTCTTAACAATCTAAATGGTTTCAAATAGTGGGAGGATTCCATTCTCTAATATTATGACAGTATTTTGGACAATTTAACTGCTCGTCAACAAGAATCAGCTTTGATTTCCCTCCAAAATAGACAGCGACCCACACTATTAATCAAATCTCTCCATTTTTCACGGTCGCCTGCTGATATTCAGTGTACCCAGTCTCATTCAGATTTCCTTAAACATAAACTTGTCTCGAATTCGAATATTGGCAGAATTTACTTTCATCTGTCCAAATTACAGACTGACAAAATTCATAACTTTTGTTCTCGAATTCTCTCTCCCAGTCCATAGGACTGTTCCTGTTAACCCCTGAAATCAAGGGCTTCTTTTTTGTAACTCTTCTTTGAGAGCCTAGCTTTTTCAGTCTTTCTCGCCAGATATGGCGACATTTCCATGCTGTTGGCAATATCTTTGACACTGATGACAGTTTCTGATGACTACCCTATTCAGCGCCCTTTTCATTCGCTCAGATACGATGCTTGGTCTTCCTGAACGTTGTTCCACACGACAATGGCATTCTTCATTAAATGCCTTGACAATATTGTTAACCCTTTGATGATTAAACTGGAAAAGCCTAGCAATTTCTCCACTTGACTTGTCACACTGATGCCATCCTATTATTTGCCCTTGCTGAAATTCACTAATTTCCTTACTTCCGCGAACTTTCATTGCAAAATATAAATCAACTATCGTTCATAGATTAGAGTAGCTTGATACTAACAGGGTATTATCTGAAAAAAAGAAGTGACGTTATTACACAAGCCAAAATTGCTGTAATTAAGGGTGGCTAAAAAATTATCATAGCCCACTGTATGCCATGTCGCTTCAGATCGTCTGCTATCATGGCTCTCGACAACTCCCTATCCTATTCCCAGTTACTATAAATCTTGGTTACTAGTCAGCCATTCAAACTCTCTAAATATTTTATTCACTTTTTCCTTCTGCCTCTTTTGCATTCTATATGCCTCAGCAGTGTTAAAGTCTCCAATCCTACTTTTCTCATCACGCGTTTCAGAAATTCAGATTCATTTCTGTTAATTCATCCCACATAATGAAAAGTTACTATCACAAATATTAATTCAACGCAAGAAGATATAAATTTTAAATCACATTTTTTTAATTAAATTTTTGGCACACTCTAGACATTATAAATTTTAAATCAAATTAATTTTCTTTTATTGCATATTTAGCACTCTTTTGAAATTATAAATTTTAAATCAAAATTTGTTTTTCTTGCCTTACAACAACTGCAACTCTCAGAATGATATTCGAGGTTATTACAATGATTTTTTTACAATTTACAAAAAAAGAAAATAAATCTGTTTTGGCCTGAACGTAGACCCCACACTTATACGTAGTGCATGCGAGTCTCCGACATTTGGGTCAATCGCAAAGATCAACCCAACTGGAGGGAGATGGAAGGGCCACAAACTCGGAGAATTTGGTGTTAATTTTAATGAATATAAATAATTTTTATTTTGGGGGGAATTATTTTTTGTGGGAATTACCTAAAGAGATTTTTTTACAATTTAAAAATAAAGAAAATAATCTATTTTGGCCTGAACGTAGACCCCCACACTTCGAAACAGTGCATCCGAGTCGCCGATATTTGAGGCAATCGCAAATGTCAACCCAACAGGTTTGAAATGGAATGGCCAAAATCTGGGAAAATTTAGTGTTAATTTTAGTGAATATAAATCCTTTTTATTTTGGGGTGAATTCGCCAAAGAGATCCGAAATACCCAATGTTTCTGATCCTAAGCTAACGCCTTCTTCTGGCAACAATTTTCATTTACACTTTCTTGTTACGCACGCCTTGCTTGGACACCTCAGCGTGTTGTAATTGTTAGCAAGCTTGTCTCGATAAAACAGTTACGATTGAATAGTGAGATAGGTACTCACTAGGTGACCCATAATTTCGGAATTGTACCACATCTAAGCTACGCTAAGAAAATCAATACTCACACCTAGCCTTTATTTTGTTTTCACCTGTAGAATCACTCCTCAGTTGTCTCATGCCTTATCTCTGTTCATGAAAAAATTGTCCATCATTCACTGCCATGAAAGATGATTGATATTACATACTAGTTAAATTTTCCTATTTCGTAATATTTTATTTCGTTTTATTTCATTTGCTTTTCCAATACGCCTTAGGATTTCTTTTTCACATTAAATAAATAATAATATTTATTATTTTTGAAGAGATTAAAGTTTATCTCATTCACTCAAAAGGAATTTAGAGCCGTAACATTAAAATTTGAAAGCGTTTATTGAGATTGGATTTTTAAATATTTGATGTGAAGCAGTTTGGAGTGGTCAGATCATTTATCGCTTTCTTCATTTCTCTCCTGGGATTCACGCCTCTCAAAACTTTTCAAACTATTTTACACTAACTCGTGAAACTTTCTCTTGAATTCCCAATGTCATAATCAGATAAAACTCCTTTTAATATCATGAACTATTTCAACTTTAACAGAGGCGGAATTTCGACTCGTAATAATCTCCTGAGATATTTATTTCCTACAATAACGTATTTTTTTTTTTTTATCTTTAATCAATTTCAAGTAGTTTGGACGTTGATTTAATAAACACAGGCCGCCCCATCTTTCCTCTCTCTCTCTCACACACACACACACACACATATATATATATATATATATATATATATATATATATATATATATATATATATAAAATAAAAAAGCCTAAACACTAATATTCCATGGTCATAATTTATTCCATTAGAATCGTAAATACGATCCAATTAATCAGACCTACAAAGTAAGTCAAAAAGAAAACAGAAAAAAAAAATTCCGGGAATGAAAAAATAAAATTTAGTGAAAGTATATGTATGAGAGCGTGTGACGAATGTTAGAGTAAAGGAAACCTATAGGGAAGGGTAACAGCCGAGTGAAGAATAGGCCAGGACATTGAGTTCTACCTTGATTCTATCCTCTTAGATTTATTTTTTATACAATTCGACCTTACCAACCGAACGATCCTTTGTGGCCGAGAGGTTAGGCACGTCAAGCTAACTGTTGGTTCGTATAGGATGCAGGTTCGAATCCTGTCAAAGGACGAATATTTTCTATGAAAATTTCTCGGACATTCAGTCCGGTAAATGTTATTTAATACTGTTTATTATAAACAGAGCATTTACTTAAATACTTGTATCTATAAAAAGAAGTTAAACATAAAAATGTCTTTAATAAATTGTCGGACTTTGCCCATTTCTTAATGTATAAATATATAATTTAGATATATGATTGCATATGTATGTGTATATTTGTCACTAATATTATATATGTATAATGTTTTGTTAAATAATATGGACAAAGTCAGTCTATCAATTTTTTTTTAAATGCTGTTTTTTCTTATCGGTAACTTTGCCAAAATTCATATTAACTTTTATTTTATGATATTTTTTCTTTTTGATGTGTAGTTAGGCAACTTGATTTTAATTCCGGCAACCTCATATTTGATGAAATAAATTTCAATTTTAAAAATTTAATTATAAAAAAAATTGATAAAGAGATGCTTGAGAGAATTCTTGCCACCGAAATGCACGATCATTTTGGTAAAGCAAATAAATTAAATTCTACCGTTTTCTCAGTCCTGAAGATTATATTAAAGCGTCAAACAGACAGTCGCCACTCGATGTTGACATCTGCATCCACACTTCTCGTATATGTAGGAATATATTAATTAATTAACACAAAGCAAGACGATAATGCCGCTTTTTTCCCTACTGGGAGTGTAAGGAAATAAAAACATTTATTAAAGAACCGGCAGCGCTTTCCTATATAGATAACTAGGGACAAACCTGTAATCCCGTTCAAAAGTCTACGGAGGAGTATGAACCGGACTATATGTGTACCTATCTACTCCTTTAAATCTCAACGTCAATCACTTTGATAAGCACAGGAATATATATATATATATATATATATATATATATATATATATATATATATATATATATATATATCCGAAAACAAACGCACAGACACACACGTATATGTGTACGTATGTGTGTTTGCTTAGTGACATATCCACTACTTTTTTTACCAAAACATTATTGCTTCTAATGTTTTTTTAATTGTATGTTTATATGTATTTCTGGTAAAACAAACTATGAAAATTTATTGCTGGTATTTTTAATACAATGGCGAATTTTTATACTTTCATAGTGATTTGAAGCCAGTTTAAGTGTTCACTATTTGGCCATAGCTGGAGCCCTAACAGTTGCTACCTCCCCTGGGGACAGCCGCAATTAAGATATAGTTCCACACTCCTGAAAACCTCCAATCTTCCGGCCTTGCTGTCGTACGTAATTTATCTTTGTACCCAGGACTGTGTGTATATATATATATATATATATATATATATATATATATATATATATATATATATATATATATATATATATATATATATATATATATATATAGATA
The DNA here is from genome assembly GCA_903632075.3 of Acanthosepion pharaonis. Taxonomy (NCBI): domain Eukaryota; kingdom Metazoa; phylum Mollusca; class Cephalopoda; order Sepiida; family Sepiidae; genus Acanthosepion; species Acanthosepion pharaonis. The sequence continues at coordinate 934,096 of CAHIKZ030004908.1, read as the reverse complement.
GATAGATAGATAGAGATTGAGAAAAGAGAGATAGAGATTGAGAGAAAGAGAGAATTTATATATATTTAGAATTTCTTTTTATTGTTTATTTAGAATTGTACTCTATTCGTTCTTATCTCAAATGTATATATATATATATATATATATATATATATATATATATATATATATATATATATATATATATATATATATATATATATATATATATATATATATATATATATATATATATATATATATATATTAATATATATAATATATATACGTATATACATGTGTGTGTATATACACCTATGCATACACATATATATATAGAGTGTGAGTAAATTTTATTACATGTAAATTGTTGAAAAATAATCTAATCACACACACACACACACACACACACACACACACACACACACACACACACACATATATATATATATATATATATATAAAATTAAATTCTATTAAATCTTACTCGTGGGGAAAATATCGATCAATCTGGTAAACATTGAAATAAAATTTGAATGATAAAGTTTCTATTTGAATGAAATCTGGCAAACGCTTCTTCAGAGGCCAATTCACTGACATGCGAATCGATTTCATTGTCATGTGTCACTATTTTCTCCTTTGGGGAACATTTTCTATATAATACATCGAAGCTTTTTAACTGTGCATTTACGCTTATATTTTTCGATAAACTTTACTCATTTTTTTTTCCTTCATGAGAATAAATAACCTTAACAGTAAGCCTGACAAATCGACATAGACAACTCTGCGTAAGACAAACAGTAAACAATAAATGAAGAATGAACTCTGGAAAAGACTTAGACAAAAAAAAAAAAAAGAAACACACAAGTGGATAGATCGCATGTGTAGATTGTGCAATGACAAAGAGAAAACATTTCAACGTCTAAAAGAATGTAGGAAATTAGACCCCTTTTTTTTCTTTCTTTTTTTAATCGCTATCACCCCATGAAAGGTAGTAAAACGAGTGGTTGAATTAGACGTGAATAAACGACAATAAATATGAGGACAAGATAAATGATGCAAATAATCACCCTTCTTTGAAAATTGTAGACTGGCGCTACAGAATCACAAACAAAAACTAAAAAGGAAAGCACATTTAACCCGAACAGCAAATAAGGATATAATCATGGTGTTAACATTCCACACTACTTTAAACAAAGGATTTGGAATGTAACACCCGTCATTTTTTTAAAATCCAAAGCACCCTTATAATATAATGCTTGGAGTGCAAATATTTTTGAAGGAAGAAAATTTCTCATAAAGTGCAACTGGAAGCATGAAAACATCAAATACAGGTGCAAAAACAATTTAGTAAACGGGTTCAAAGAGATCCTCAATCGCGAAGCACTATTAATCGGGCAAGAGATAAGTTTGAATCAGATGGAATTGTCCATGGCCTTCATAAGCTACATTCAGGAAGACGATGATCATCTACCAGAACTGCAGAAGAACAATTGCTGAAAAACTCTCCTCCGGTCTTCAAAGAAATCTGAACGACAAATGATGGTCGTCAGCTTGAATATTTATAACCGTGCATGATTTTGTTTAATACTTAATTTAAATCGTTAATCTTCTTTGTAAGTCAATAAACATTAATATTTCTTAATTTTAATCCTTAATCTTTTCCATCAAGACTTCATTTATTGTTATAAATAGATTGTTTGTGGCAACCTATATATATATATATATATATATATATATATATATATATATATATATATATATATATATACCGGTTGTAACAGAAATGTCCAAATACTGTAACAGCAAAAGTGTCAAATTCTTAGAATAAGTTTGAAACACTGTATCTTAGAAATGATTAAATATAACTTACTGGAATTCTCCGTGTTTTCTAAAATACCACTGAATAATACTTCAAGCAATAAGAATTTCTTCCTGCTGTTGTGACCATCTAATCCAATTTTCGCCGTTCAGTTAATGGTTACTAAATGGACATTGAATATGGAAGCCAGAGTATGAATGTCGGTACCTTTATAGAAGGCCTGAATGATCTTTTTTTCCTCTCATTTCTCAGTTGAGAAGGTAAAGTGGGGCTGACACAAAACAATTTTAACTTGTTCTTTTTCCAGCTGAATAACTCGAAGGGATTTTCAGTGATTCTTACGACAAATTGTGTCAAGATGGCTAAACGTCTTATATGAAAACCTGGAAAAAAGAAATTCAATTAATTTAGTGTTTTTTTTTTTTTTAGATTTTAAACATTTTGTGTGATAGACAATTATCCCATGCTGTTACACGAATTGTACAAATTTACTATACACATACACACACACACACACATATATATATATATATATATATATATATATATATATATATATATACGATAGAACAAACATGATATACTAAACTCTATTTCATTTATTTATTTCTGTGTATGAAAGTAAACTAGAATTTGACTTTTGGCGCGATTCGTATTGATGTTGGTCTGTGTGTCCCTAAATAAAGACATATACACATACTTATAATCATTTCCAAGCATATTGATTCATGCATACGAAAATATACTAATATATACAACCATGTATGCATCTATCTATCTATCTATCTATCTATCTATCTATCTATCTATCTATCTATCTATATGTGTGTGTGTGTGTGTATGTGTGCGTGTGTGTGTGCGCGCGCGCGTGGCGCCCTAAATATGAGCCGACATAATCTCTCAGATGATAACCTGACAGTGATATAATAGACTGCCTACTTTGGAAACTCTTCTAACAAAGACGTACAAATTCTAATATCATCGTAGACGTCATTCAGGAAGAATTCAAAAGAAATCCTCAAGGCCAAATGCATACAATACTTGGCTATTTGCTTAAATGGTTGCAAGACATGATGTTTTTAACGAACAACTTTATTTATTACACAAAGAACCTTTCGATTATAGAAACTTTTTTTTCCTTTTTAAAGTATTTTGACTTTTTCAATATGCGGAGACTTCAACGCAAAGTCACAATCGATACTTCCACTTAAATCCATATAGAGAGTTGCGCAAAAATCATCAAGGTATTTCGAAATTTATCAATTCCTTTATTTCTTAAATTTAATTGAAAATACATTTTGATTTGATAAGGGAAATAAATTTAGACTAGTTGAGAATATAACGTCTTTTAAGGTGTCTCCGTTTTCAGCTTTGCATGGGCGGGACCTTGTAAGGCATTTTGCGAGAATCACCACTTTTGTTGCGTGGTGTTGATGTTTTTTTGTAAATGTTTAATGACTCCTGGAGCATTTATCTCAGTAACAAATACCGGCTGACTCATGAGAGACGGGTTAAAAAAATATGTATTTGAAACAAACAAGTATTAATAAATCTAGTAAACGTCGATGTAATAAAAATGAAAATAAGAAATGAAGTTAAAGTTCATACTAAACTTCAGGATGTGCCTCTATGGTACTTGCCGCTACCAAATCAAAAGGGAAAGCGAAAAAGACTTTCAAATCTCGCGCCGCCTATGATTATCATCGAGATAATTTAATATAATGTCGGCTGTGATTATTAACAGGGGGCGTTATCCAATAGTTTTTTTTTTTTTATTTACTGCCCTCATTGTTTCAGGTTCTGCTTTCTTTCTGAATGTTGTCCTTCAGCAGTTGGATAGTTTGAAACATGCTGAGATAAGCGTTTTCTTTTAGATAGCCTCATAGGGAGAAATTAGGTTTTGTCAAATCAGGAGAACATGAAGGCCAGTTTATGTCACAACCAGGAGAATTTATTCTTTTCCCTAAATTTGTCTGAGAAGCTAGTTTGTGGCCCACGTCGTATAAGCAGTTTCCCATTTTTGTTATACGGAAACAGGTTGATGCATTTAAAAATTCGTTGGAATGACGTCAGAAGGTTGGAGTAATGGATCGCGGTTCTGATTCAACAACCGGAGAGTCAAGATCGAATTCCAATCGAATTCTTTACATTCACTTATGTGTTAATAACCCGCGAAAAGGTACAAATCATTTTCTTTTCTCCAGCTATGATTTAGAGAACAGGATACACTGAATCTTATAGACTTAGTTGGCAACGAATCTAGAAGAAAGAAAATCACTAAATCCAAAACCATCCTGGAAAGCGTTGGTCTCCACCAGGCTATTTTACAAGCAGACACGACGACGGTCACAGTACACCAGGTGCTTCAACGATCCTAAAAGGATTACGGATCATGTGATCGTAATCAATTAGTTTGAAAGTGGAAGCAACACACTACTGGGGGGTGGTATGAATATTTAAGCTCTTGCACGGGATGCGTGTAACAAACTTAACAAGATTTGGCGCTCGAACCTTGAATCCTCTTTAAAAGTCCAAACATTTCGAACACTTATTGAACCATTCCTACTTTATGAATTAGAGACTTCGACATTATTTGTTCGTCTTCAAAGACGACTGGATTGAACATATACAAGTCTGCTTAGAAAAATCAAGAACATCATCTGGAGATCTCATGCATCGAGAAATGCGACCAGTCTCTATTAAGCTCAAATAAAAGCGATTGCAGTTTGCCGGCTACTACCACCGAGCGAAAGGGGAGGGTTGTCTCATTCTTACTTCTATAGCATCCTTCTGGAGGTGTCATCTCGCGAAAGTTGACTTTCCCAGATACCATGGCTCTGGACTTATGTTTGGAAATCGGGGATCAGTGGACGGCAGTCCAGGATCGAAAAGTGTGGAAAGGGAGAGTTAATGGTGTTCCGACCAACCACATTGACGTCGAAGGATGAGGATGATGATGATGATGATGATGATGATGATGATGATGATGATGAAAAAATATTTACTCATTATTTAAACATAAAATTTACCCATTATTTAAAGATAAATTGTAACATAGTTATTCGTTTCAAAATTTGCATACTACTTCCTACCATTATTTTCTTTTCTTTCACTATATATGGCGGCTCGATATTAAAGAAAGAATAATTATCAACGACCGCGTTTTAGGTTAGGAAACTGAGTGACATATAATATGAGAAAAATGTTTGTGATATTCTTTGTTCAGCGGCATATCACCATCTTTATAGGTAACTAGCAGCAGAGCCCGGCGTTGTCCGTGCTTGATTCAAAAATCGTACGACTCATACAGCAATTGCTATCACTTGACTTAAAATATTTTTGCCCTCCCTTGCCTTTAAAGGTGTGCCCTTTGTCGCGCTGATGTTGCTACATGCCTTACTTCTTGCCTATCTCGCACTGAGAATTTTTTCTAAGCTCTGTACTAAAAATTAAATCTTTGACGAAAAAAGAACTAAACAAAATGAACACAAAACGATCAGCATTAAAAAAAGACTCGTAACTTAAAAAACCGAATGAAAAAATAATGTTAACAACAAATACTTTTTTCACACCCAACCCAGTTCTGCGGAATCAGAATCAACGTAGAGTTTAAGCAAGCGAATGAGCCAATTGGAGTAAAGTGCCTTGCAAATTTAAATTTTTCCCACTTGTGACGAATGCAGCTATCGATTTTTGCATGCTAGCATACTAGTTGATGGGAGTTGGGAAATGCAAAGTCGGTCTTGGCCTTTCCACTAACTTGGAGCATGTATGCAAATTTTAGTGCAAATCCGTTGAAAATTGCGGCCGTGCATTCGTTACACACACACACACACACACACACACACACACACACACACACACACACACACACACACACACACACGCACGCACGCACGCACGCACGCACGCGCGCGCGCGCACAAACATCCTGCCTTTTATAGATAGAGTTTTAATGCCGAAATCTAAATATTTTGTACGCAATTATTTTATTTTTTGGAGATACACGTCTTACTAATTAACCCATAGCTGGAAGCAGAAAAGGTAGATTCCCAAGGGTATTTGCGTGTAATAGATTATAACGAACCCAACAATTTCGAGCCATTATCACAGATCCTGATATTCCAAAGTGGTCAACCATCTAGGTACTTGGCCAGGTTCGACATTGCTTAACTTCTGTAATCTCATGGAAACAAGTGTTTCAACGTGATACGGCCGTAAGCCGAGAATAAAAAAAAAAAAAAGAAAAATTACAAATGCAGCATATAGATAAAAACAAAGAAACGAACTTGATTCTGTTTGCAGAGCAAATACCACCCAGAAAGTGGTCGATTGATTATTTTGCGTCGAAAATCGCGGATAAGTAACTTGTCCGAGCTCACAGTTAAATGAAGCGGTGAGCTTTATGCAACCATTGGCTGGCTGTAAGTACAAAATCTTTAACGTCATTTCAAAGAAGCTGCCAAGAAACGCTTGCAACTCGACACGTGCAGGGTCCTTGAGAACAATATTCAATTTAAAGATCTTTGGACGATAACCAACACATCAATGCTTAATAGGAAGTTAAGCGTCTAACCATTGTTAGCGGGAAGCTGACTGCATGCGAGAAAGGGGGAACCTGGAGTTTTAAGGAAATCACTCGTGTGCTATACAAGGAAAGTTCTGCTTGTAGTTGAGTTGGCTTGTTTCCAACGGTCAATAATACGTCGCTGTTCAGAACTGACTGAACTGAGTTTGGTGGTTCAACGATCTAATTGATCCGAGTTGAAGCGATTGACGTAATAATAGTGATTTAGAACGAATGGGTGCTTGAACCAGCAATGGTGTTATTGGAGGAGAATGTCAGTATTTGGTTATAAAAATGTCCTCTGCTGATTTACTTTTATTCAGCAGATGTCCAAACTAGAGCTGCTATTTGATATGTCGGCGGTAGAAGAGATGACTCGTTAAAATGAAGACTGATCGAAGGGAGGAATTAAAGGCAGGTAAATCGCAAACATAAAGTTGTAGCTTCATGTCTAGCGTGAAGGGTTTGGGAAAGACTGGAAGTAAAACAAATTTAAACGATTATTCACCGTTCATGTGAGAGAAACGCACAATCAAGGGTTGAACACACGTCCGTAGATCAGTGAACAACGTATCAGTAGGATATTTAAAGAGCTATTTGTAATGTCTAGATTTGTACAGCAAAAGGCCTAACAAGGAATGCATTATTGGGAAGGGTACTTGTTTTCCCATTGCCTTCTCTGCTGTTAGAAATTCAGAATTTTCTTTTGCTTAGACTAGTGATCTCTTAGATATCCAAAAAGTTTTTAAGTTGGTACGAACAACAGATGAATTCGGCTATATATATATATATATATATTCTAAAATACCAGAACCTCCCGTTCGGGTGCATGTACAGTCGTACCGACATAATGAATTTATCCTGATGAAGTCATGACGGATGAAACGCATCATAAATAAACTTTTTACATTTTGACATACAATATCTTCAATTTATATATATATATATATATATATATATATATATATATATATATATATACTGTGCAACAATCCTTCATTTATGCATGTTTTATTAAAAACGAGAAAGACGTTACTATGATTAAGCTTTTTATTTCATTTTTCTTGTGTTTGAACAAGTGTTTTCTTTTTTGGACACAGAGTGTCCTATAATTCGGAGCGCTTTCGGCTATACTTTTATCAATATCAAGGATTATTATAATTTTTTTCAATTTAATTGGGTCTGTGCCTTGTGTGTATGCTTTTAGTGTTATAGAGATATTTTATTTTCCGTGTGTGTGTGTGTTTAAACTGGTTCTAATAGAGCTGTGGTGAGATAGCTGTAACGTAAGGTGTCTGGATAGTCATGTAGTCGTGTGAGCGATTGTACTTATTTATGAATTCGGTTTGATCAGGAACGCAGTTCCTTAAGGAGCATTTGAACTCATAGATAATGATCATTCGTTGTAATTTTGACTTTGCTGGTGTGTTATTTTTAGGATAGATTAACTGATTTAAGTGTTTGTAGTAGATAATTCGTTTGATTTTCTTTTATTCGGGCCAATTGTGGTGGTATAATTTTTATAATATTTCTAAGTTTTTATTCATCTTGTTTTTTGTTAATGTGTTTTCGTTTTTTGTAGAAAATATTTCTGTTATTTTTGGCTGTATGTTCACTACCATTGTTATTTACTTAGGGGAGAAATAGTCTAATTTGTTGGTCTATAAGTTGGTTAGGGAAGCCATTTTAAATTAGTATTTGTTTTACATTATTGAGTTCATTAAGGAAGAGTAGTAGAGAGGATGAATTATTGGGTGCTTTTTTAGGAAGTTTTTTTTTTAATGCTATTTTGTATCTGAGTGGGAATTCACTGTTAAATTTATGGTTACAAGAGTTTCTGCTTGTGTTTTTTTTTTATATAATGAGGTAATAAAAGTGTTGCTACTATGTTTTATGAGAATATCTAAGAATGGGGATTTATTTTTTTGACTAAGTTCGTAGGTAAAGTTTAGGACAGATTTTGTTTTCAAATGTGGTCTTACGAGTATTTATTTCTTTAGTGTTATTAGCTAAAATAAAATAGCGGACATATATCTTAAACTTACACACCTGTTTAAATATCATATTTTCTATATGGGACATGTAATAATTGGAAAAGCATGGACTGAGTGGATTTCCCATACTAACACCATTAGTTTGGGTGTAAATGTTGCCATTATAGTCATAGAATAGTATTTTGGTTGTGCAGTAACTTTTTAGTATAAATAATTTGATGGATAGCGGAGGGTAGAACTATTAGTATACACAGAATTATCCTAAAAAATAACAACACACCAGCAAAGTCAAAATTACAACGAACGAACATTATCTATGTTTTCAAATGCCCCTTAAGGAACTGTGTTCCTGATCAAACCGAATTCTTAAATAATTGCATCGGTCACACTACTACATTTACTGGATACAGTTACAACTGTCTGACAACATCTCTATTAGAACCCATTTAAACACACACAGTGACTTACCAGACTCCATCCGAAACATACTAGTAGAAAAGACAAACATAATAACCTTATCCATATGTAAAAAAAAAGGTTAAGAATAATGGAAGCCTTAATAATAAATAAGCACAAGCCAACACGTAATATTAACAACGAACACGGCCAAAATGTTCTGTGTTCGGTAAATAAAACATCTCTATAATACTAAAAACATACATACAACGCACACATTCAATTAAATTGAAAAAATAAAATCATCTTTAATAATATAGCCGAAAGCGCTCGGAGTTATAGGACATTTGAAGAGTTTCTACAAAGTGTCCCAAAAAGAAAACACTTGTTCGAATACAAGTAAAATTAAATAAGAAACATAATCGTATTACCTTGTCTGTCGTTTTAATGAAATATGCATTATATATATATATATATATATATATATATATATATATATAAGCAAATATATGGATATAAATCCGACAGTATGAAAGAAAAATACAGAAAAAACAAAATCTGAATATGCAATTATGTAGTATTAATGTTAAAATAAAGTCGACATATATTTTAACATATATTAATGTCGACTTTATTTTAACATTAATACTACATAATTGCATATTCAGATTTTGTTTTTTCTGTATTTTTCTTTCACATATATATATATATATATATATATTCATCCACAGACGGACTGTTTCGCAACGCATCATTATGGCTAGAGGTCCGGTTGCCTCTAGCTAGGAGCGATACCCGACAGGTCTGGGGATTCTACCACTAAGCCGTTCGTGCACGGTAGGAAAGAAGCTGAATTTAAGCGTATTTATTTTTAGATGAACACACAGTGACTGAGAGAACTCGATTCGATTTACCAAAGAGTCATGCATTAATATATGATAAACATATACTTTTGAGGTATACTATATTTATGGATTTAAGGGATCTATATGAGAGATAGAAGATATGAAAGTATAAAAAAATGAACATTGAGGTCAACTCACAACACTTGACAGTATGTTTTATGCTGAAACACAATCGCCAGGCAATGTCGATATATATATATATATATATATATATATATATATATATATATATATATATTTAATTTATCAGAATAAGACAAACTGAATTTAAAAAGGGAGTTGGAAAATATACATATATTATTTATATAAAAATATATTTTCAAAATTAACTCATTCATTTGATTCATATATTTTTTAAAATTAACTCATTCAGAGAATGCAGTTTACACAGTGAGCCATCTAACCAACAACAAGAACATTGCTCGGAATAGTAAGTCCAACATTTTTGTTTATTCATCGGCTCGTTGAAAAAGGATACAGGTGTGTCCGAAAATTCCGAATTTAAAATCTTTTTTCTTTGTGTTTAAATTTAGTCGAATGTTTAATATATTATAAATATCCTAAGTCTTATTGCCGGTATTTTTAGCATTTTGCTGATTTTTTATTCTTCAAATTTTCATTAAACAGGTTATTAAATTTACAATATGTTGTTTCAATAGACATTCGGATTTCAGTGTCACATATTCCGTTGTCTGATAAAAGATTTCTTAGAAAGTTAAATTTCTGTACTTCTTTGAGACTAGCGTCTCCATTTCATAGCTATCATCTTTCGAATGACTAGCTTTTCCAAACAGGAGATTGTATTAATGCAATTTACCAATTTTTAATGAAGCCGACTGCTTTAAAAATCAATATTATAAATTCTGAGATAGAACATTGACCTCCATGGAAAATGTTGGATATTCTTCTTAACATAAATTTCCATCAGGCAAAAATGAAGAACTAGTGAATATTGTTCATATTTAATTAAATGAATCAGTTTTAATTAAAGTTCTTTTAACATAGGATATGGAGATTGAGTTATGATTCTTTGATAATATAATTGCATTCACTTTCGCAAAAATAATTTTCATAAATTTATGGATCCATTTATTCTCCCCATGGTTATTGGTTAAACTGTAGTCCTTTCATTTGGGTAAAATGTTATCGACCAAAATTTGTTAATGCAATATTGACACGAAGAAGAAAAAAATATTCGTACAATCTCGCATTCATAAATAAACACGTCCAAAACATAACCTTCAAAAGCAAGCTAGAAATGTCTTTATCCGACGATCTTGATTCTTTTTATGCCCTTCTGAGATTGAACTGTGTCCAGTTGTTAACTTTCACCTCTGGGTGGGGTGTTAGCCATCATTCGGGTACTTCAAGGGATCACCGTTTCTATATTAAAAACAAATAAAGAAGAATCTTTCTGAAAATGAAACAATTTACCAAAACAATTGGAGAGGAGGGTGTTAAATAAGACAAAAAGGATTGATAAACCACAAAAAAGAAACCAAACAAATCACTCAATCGTTGTTACAAGCACATGTTTGTCGCTGCAAATCTCTCCGTCATCTGTGAGGAAATTGTCTAGAATGGAGCGACGCGGAAAAATAGCATTGGATGGTCGAGTTCAAATTCCAGTTTGAGAGCTTTGCATTTGCCTACGCACAAAAAACTTGGAAGCATGTCTTTTCTCCCTTCAGTTACGTGCAAAGTGCAGAGGAAATTTAGATCATGAGGCCAAAGGAGAATTCTGATTGGAGACAAGTGGAACTACAAGGTGAAAGTCTTACGTGCCCAGCAACATTTGACAACTAGAGATAAAACGAGATTCCCAAATATTTCAGTGATAAGACGAACTTTCGACACTGACAATAATCAATCTATGGAAAGTCAAAACTTTGGCATAAACAGTATTATTAATAAGGTATTGATCAATCGTTGAATCCGAAATGATTTACAACTACATTGTTTCAGATCCAACGATTTTTTACAATAATATTAACGCACTTGGAGTCACTCAAGGTAGAGCAGAGTTTCTTAACCAGGCCAATAATATCGGTTCGTATTGGGTGCTTGCTTATTAAGGAAACTCTAGTGTAGTGTTTAGTGATCGGCATAAAAATTTACATTGCAGAAATTGTAACCATCATAATCATATAGAGTCTTGCTTTTTAACAGTAGAAACGAATTCTCTCAATGTAAACTTTGCACATGAGTTTCTTATTGATATATTTTTAGGATGTCTTCCATTTCCGCCTTCAAAACATATTCCACGTAGAAAATACTGAATTATCTCCCTTAGATTGCTTTACTTCTTTTCATATTCTAAGCCGAAATTTATTTTATCATAAATAAAAAATGACTGTGACCAGTAAGACTTAACTTTTTTTTTAAAACTTTCCCCAGTTTCATATTCTGTGCACACATATTTTACGTAAAATCCCGTGACCAATAACATTTGATATAATGAAATTAAATTATTAAAATAATAATAATAAAAAAAAAATATCCGGCTGTTTGGATATCACAGTGATGAAATAAAATATATAGTTTAAAAGGGATGTCAACAAAGAAAAAAGTTAAGAATCACTGACGTAAAGTGTGACATTGTAAGAGATAGTGTTTATGTGGATATATGATGACGAAATCCGTAGACTTGAACACTTTAAAATTGTAGTGGTCGGCTAAGCAAAATCTTGCGAGCCGGTTCTACAAATTAGCGAATCGTGGAAAGAAATTCTTCTAGTGGGACATACATATCACTAATAGAATTCAATGTGAAGAAGATGGGGATTTCGTAGCAATGTGTGTGTTATGGCGGATCTGAGTCTTAAAAGAAATGGCGGAACTAAAGAATGTCGTTCGTCTGAACACTTTCCATGGAAATAGCGGTAGAGCAACGCGAGATATACGAGCCTTTGTCTGTGGGGAAAAAGGCTGTAGGGTGGAAAATAATTAACACCTTCAAGGACACGGAGAGGCATTTGGAATCTGGCAAATTAGAAAGTGAAGATTTGGCAGTAGCTTCCCATATATAGCAACAGCACTCCATTTTTAGCTTGATCTGGCTCTTGAAAAGGTAAGAGGATATCTGGACGACTCAAGTACTTATTAGAGCGATACAGAGAACCGGCAATTTTTCCAGCTTCCTTAGCGATGGATCCTATGTACGAGTTCCAATTTGGGACAGACTAATTAACACCGCCTTCCAATCTTTGCGAGGTGCGTCTAATGTAAACAAAACCACGCTGGCACGTAAATGAAGAAACAACAGAATAAAATATACTTTGTAGAGTCACTAGTTCGTATATAAGACGCACAGCCATTTTTTTTTATTTTCTTGTTGGCCAAAGTGCGTCGAATCTACCGTTATATACGTTATAGGTTTTTCAATGACGTGTTAGCATCGAGAAAACTGACTGTAAACTAATTAAATGAATTATTGCATAGGACTATTTACTGACAAGCAGACATTCACTGAATATAGCAGATATAAAAATGATACTCTGTACCAGATTCCGAAACGGAAATCGGGTTTCTAACATGGAAATCCAATTGAAAGTCTTACCGGCTATAACTCTCTTGAAAACAGACCCTCTCTTCTCAGTCGAAATTAAGCAAATATATTGTCTACGAAATGGTTATAAGTCGATTCTAACGATTATAATATTATGTCCCACTTAGTGTACTCGCCGTGGCGTCATTAGAAATTCTCCTTGACTGGCTCCAACGGAATGGTATTTACCCAGTCTCCTCAATGAGAGGAGATGTGGCATAAGGTCGTGTTTAGTGTGAGGAAAACGAGCGCGTACACTCGGGCCAAAGGTCAAAATTTACACCGCCCACGCAACTGCGGGTTCGAATATATATCATTGTCTTTTTTTTATCCGATTCTCCGTCCGTAAACATATCAGCTTGAGTTTTCCGGCCTGGACCTGTTAGGACAAGTCATGACCAGCTTTGACTAGGCTCTGACCAGCTTGGACAAGCTATGACCAATTTTGACCAGTGGCCTTTGAGTGGAAACACTCGGGTCTCCCACGTTAAACGACCTTGTGTCACATCTTGACTTAGTGGGAGTCTAGCAAATACCAACATATCAGCTTGAGTCACGACCTGCCTGAAGTCAAAGAGTTTGACAATAGCGAATGACTCCAACTGACTGGTATTAACTTGTTGCCGCACTACGGACTAGATGCAACATAAGGTCAAGTTCACTGTGGGGAAACCCAATATTTTCACTCGCGCAAAAAAACGGGCTCGGATAGAGTACTGGTCTGTTTTTCTCAACCGAGTCTCTATCCGAAGACAAAACCCCGACTGAGTCACCCTCTGCCCGAAGAGAAATATCTTGTAAGTAGCAAGCCAGACAGCGAATTGCCCGGCATCAAAATGTCTTTTTTTCTCAATCGATTCTCTATCCGAAAATAGAACCCAGACTGAGTTAACCTCCACCTGAAGACGGAGGTCTTGTCACCCTTTGCCCGAAGACGGAGGCCTTGTCACCCTTTGCCTAGGTTTTGACTTATCTTATTTCGAGTCTGGAAATGATTGCGACAGACTTGTATTTAACGGACACCCCGCTGCGGACTAGATGAGACACAAGGTCAAATTAATTGTGGGGAACTCGAGCGTTTCCACCCAGGCCACTGATCAAAATTTATCCAACCCCCGCCAGAGCAGGCTCGGGTGCAGAGCTGATCTATATTTCTCAGCCGAGACTCTCTCCGAAGTCAGGCTGCGACGGAGTCATCCTTCATCCAAAGATAGAGTTTTTGTCTTGAATTGATATGTCATGTCACGTCTCGACCATAGAACAGTCTGCGACAGACTCTGTTGTCTCAGTTTGAGTTCCTTATTTAAGGTGTCTTGTCTAGCTCATCTCATTTGTATTACCGGGGATGTTTTATCTTTCCGCAACAAATCAGACCAAAATTTTGTTTACTGTCGAGTCCAAACGAATTCAGTCAAATACGACGGAAAGAATTATTAACTAATTTAATTGAAAGAATTTGCTTCAGTTTCATTTGTGAAATCCTTTCAATTGCAGAAAATTAACATCTAAGATTTTTATTTATTTATGAAGTTACAACATAATTATCGGATGAATGTCAAGCTATTGCTCTTCAGATATAATATTATGACTACTACATTTATGCTAGTAGGATATATTTACAGGAAAGTGAGCAATTAATTAAATACTAAACTTGCAGAAGATCCTCTTATAGTAAAACTAGCTAACAGAATATATTTTTAAAACGTATTCGTTTAAACTTTTGCAACACGGAAAGTATCCTCTTTAAAACTGGGTGGACTAAATAAATACCCAAGCGTTAACACTGAAAAGCTAAATTATAAATCTCAAGTTTCAAAAGCCCAGCCGCTATGTGTATAGCAGACGTTGAACCCTTTTGTTAGACAAGCATGCATTGAGAAACCTGTCAGCACCAGTAACCTCTTTTGGGCATGCGTAAAACGAAAAAAAAAACTCGGAACATGCGTGCTGTGAATCTAAAGATGCTATCTCATATTCACTCCAGTCCGAGAACGAGATAGATCGCTCGGTGCAATAGACGCATATGGTGATGGCAATATACCTCACTCATTCTTGAATTCACTAGAAGAGTAATTTTAACTTTTTCTTCATTCCTTACAGAGACTCTTAGGAACATTCCTTGAGTTTGCTTTCAGAAATAATCCTTGAAACTTTTGCTACAGGAATATTGTATCTAAATTCG
This sequence comes from Acanthosepion pharaonis, assembly GCA_903632075.3. Lineage (NCBI taxonomy): Eukaryota > Metazoa > Mollusca > Cephalopoda > Sepiida > Sepiidae > Acanthosepion > Acanthosepion pharaonis. The sequence continues at coordinate 918,704 of CAHIKZ030004908.1, read as the reverse complement.
TTTCATTCTCTTGTTCCTTTATTTTCTCAACCCATTTAACACTTTTAGTATTCGATCGTCAACACACGGCACTTTCTCAACTTCAAACGATAACCACTAACCTTATAACATGTAGAACTAGTGTTCAAAAATTTGTTTTCAAACTATTCACTATTAAAGAATTTTCGCTGCTGCATTTTATAGCCTGGCTGTGCTGGCTTATTTTGGAGAAATAAGAAATTGCCATTTTCTGAAATTCAATGACTATAAAGACGTTTTCTTACGAGGACACCGTTTTCAGTTCGACTGGATACTCTGTAATACAAAGTAAGTGAAACGACAAAATAAAATCAAAATTTTTCATTGGATGCTATGATATGTCCATGTGCTACGAGATAATTTATAGGAGAAACACTCTTGAGACTAACATTACACGGATGTTTTTAAAACCTATATATATATATATATATATATATATATATATATATATATATATATATATATATATATATATATATAAATATAGGATGTGTGTGTGTGTAACGAATGTACGGCCGCAATTGTCGACAGATTTGCACCAAAAGTTACATGCACATGCTCCAAGTTAGCGGAATGGCCAAGACCGACATTGCACCGCCACCCAAAGAACTGCTGTTGGAAAAATAAATGTGGATTCTCCTCACAGGCACTGGCTGTTGTTATCTCCGGTGTGTCCATGTGAATCCTTCTCCGTTTTCATACTCTTGTGAGCATAACTCGATCTTGGCAGCTTTGGCCATCTCCGACAAGCCATCTCTAAAAAAAAAAAAAAAAAACGTACAAAAAAAAAAAAAAATAAACGAAACAACGCGGTGTCGATTGCTTGTTTAGCGAATCTGTCGGGACGGTAGAGTATGGTCACACATGTAAGCAACTATGAAGTATTAGTGAAAATGGTAACAAAAAGAAGGCTTATACATAATAACATCAGGAAGAGAGAGTTGCACTTTCTAGGATACATAATAAGGAAAGTGGGCTTGGAAAATTTGATACTCAAAGGACAGATTGAATATCAAAGGGACAAAGAAAAACAAACCGTAAGGAATCTAGGGTACTTGAGTAAATGGATGGTGGAACAAAATTGAAGGAAACTCAAAAAAAATTATGGAAATTGTGGAGAGACATGAACACTAACGTTCTGAAGGTACACGGCAGATAGAAGTTCTCACTTGAAAAAAGTTCTAGTCTACATATATATTTAAATCAAACCCTACGGGCTTAATGTATTAGCGTATCACGAGTTTGTTTCAGATGCAACGGCAGCTTCGAATATTTGTTGCTGAAAAAGGATTTTCTAACGTTGACGCCAAATAACTGTTAGAGATTATGTATTCTCACTTATTGCATCTCCTTCATTCTCAGATAATTATTTGTCTCTCATGTTAATGCCTTGAGTCTACTGGCACACGAAGAATCGAGGAAATATTTTTCTATTACGGAGTCTATTCAGCAGAATTAATAGCAGTCGTTGCAAAACTAAGGTATATCGACAAAGAGACGAAGATTTACTTAAAATGAAAGACAAGAGTTTGCTTTTCCATGTAAGAATTAGTCTACTTAGTCATTAACGCAACCACCACAAAAAAGCGATCAATAAAGAAGAAATTAATTATTTGGATACGAGATAAGACCGACGATATATATATATATATATATATATATATATATATATATATATATATATATGTGTGTGTGTGTGTGTGTGTGTGTATAAAGGTAATTTTATGTTTATACGATCTTCTTTACAGATACAAATATTTAAGTAAATGTACTATTGACAATAAACAGTATTAACAGCATTTACCAGCCTGAATTTCCGAGAAGATTTTCATAAAAAGTATACGTACTCCGACGGGAATCGAACCTGTATCCTACACGGAACTGTCATATAGGATGGCGTGTTTTACCGATTTAGCCACAGAGATCGATTTACTGTTTCTAAACTACAATTCTCCATGATTTTATCTCGTACATTCATAATCAGAAAATCATGGAGAATTGTAGTTTAAAAACAGTAAAACGCTCCTCTGTGGCTAAATCGGTAAAGCACGTCAGGCTATATGACGGTTCCGTGTAGGATGCAGGCTCGATTCCTGTCGGAGGACGCATATTTTCTCTGAAAATTTCTTGGACATTCAGGCCGGTAAATGTCGTTAATATTGTTTATCATAAGACGAGCATTTACTTAAATGATTGTATCTATAAAAAAAAAGAACGTATACGCATAAAAATGTCTTAAAATAATTGACGGACTTTGTCCGTTTCATAATATATATATATATATATATATATATATATATATATATATATATATAATCCGGTTAATAAAATTTGAGTTATAAAAAGCCAACAGAATATTGGAAATAAGACATGATATTTCTTGAATATTGGAAGTAAGACATGATATTTCTTTACTAAATTAAAACTCGAAGAGAAATATTTTAAAGTAAACATTTTTGGCCAGGCCTGTATCCTTTTTCAACGAGACTGGGAATAAACAAAAAAGAAGGACTTTCTTTTCCGAGTAATGTTGATGTTGGTTTGATGCATTCCCGTAGAAAATATATTCTCTGAGCAAAGCCAAACCCCTCTTTCTCAATGTGTGATTTTATTTTTAAAACATATTTCAACTCCGATCTGCGTCTTTCTTGGGATTTGTTGAATGAAGACGCTAAAAGCACGTGTCACTGATATGAAAATGTTGGTTAAAGTGTGCAGCAACAGGAAAAAACTGTTACTGTTTTATTTGTATTTTTTTTTTTACATTTCCTTTTTTTAAATTAGTGACAGAAAAGTAAATATATAAGATTTCAACTGCCACAAGTCAGACTCGGTGAATGTGAGTGCCGGGAGCAGTTAAATTGCTATCAGTGAAGATATGTTTACTGGCTTGGCATCAGAGTTTATTGCAGATGATATTCCTTTGATAAGGTGGTGAATGATTTATGCCGGATGATGTTAGGGGTATGTGTAGGTTGGTGGGGGATTGGCGCTTAGCAGTAAGTGGGTTTAGGCTGAATATCGTCCCAACTGTTTGGCCGAGTTGTATATATATATATATATATATATATATATATATATATATATATATATATATATTCCAAGGGTGGCTCAGATGCGACACAAGGCCGAAAGTATGGTGCACCCAATGAGGATCGAACTCACTACTCAGTCGTAATTGATCTAGCAACACAAGCATTAATCATTACACCACATCGAGATGATATATATATATATATATATATATATATATATATATATATATATATATATATATATATATATATATATATATATATATATATATATATATATATATATATATATAAAAAAAAATATGATTCCAAAAAGCTACATAAGAAGTCTCATGTTTCAAAACAAGAGCCGAAAACTTCAATATAATTATTTAAATTAAATTGAGTTAAAATAAGCTCTGTTCCATCTTCAAGCGAAATTTTTTTTGGGAACCAGTTCCTCCTATTTTCTATTTATTTTCACACACACACACACACACACAAACATATATATATATATATATATATATATATATATATATATATATATATATATATATATATATATATATATATATGACGATCCGTTTAGGTGAAACCTAGGTAAGTTTGTTTGGCTCACTAGGTTTATCTAGGTCTGCTCTACGGTTGTATTGAGCTCTTTTGTTAGTTGTTTACTCGTGTCGGGGTTTTTTCTTTGGGCTTCAAACCTGCATCTGTGCAATTTTTTTCGATAGACTTTCATGTTTCTAGCTCTTTCTTTTTTTAAAACCTTTTTCCCCCTAGAGATTGATTTGATTATTGGCAAATCAAAAATTCGAGGGTTTTTCCAAACGAGTATAGTTATCTATATTTGTATGTATAAAGCTCTGGGTTATTCTATCGAGTACTGTTTTTAAATCGACTAATATGGAACGTATATATATATATATATATATATATATATATATATATATATATATATATATATAGAGAGAGAGAGAGAGAGAGAGAGAGAGATAAATGCTATTGCCTCGGTTACAGTTTATATCAAGTTATAGATCCATTCAGCCTTGACATTTTAATTTTCATATTAGACGTCTAGATATGCTTCACTCAGTTTCATCACTCTTTATTTTTATTTACTTGTAATTTTGTGAAGGACGTAAATACCGTATATGCTGGAGTATAAGGCTACTCGCCGTATACGACGACATTTTAATGACAGCATGTAGGTTTCGGGCTCCCAGTAACCTCTTGCGTCTCTGTTCCATAGTAGAAGTGAACTCGATTGAAAAGAGTAGAACGCGATAGAGTGGGAGAGAGGTCATAAAATAAAATTGCTAACCTATTGTAACTGAAAGAGCCTGGCGTTTTACCACTATACCCAATATATATGTTCAGTGTTGAACTGGTTATTCACTTGTGCCACACAGGGAAATTGACCGACATCTTGTAGAGTCCACTGCGGGAACTGCATATCATTTTCATATGGTAGGAATGGCAATCGAGCGGTTTGGTAAATGTTCTAGGTGTAAATAAGGCTTTTCAATTTTCCATTCGTAAAAATAAAGGCGAGATAAAGTGGCCTCGAATCCGTGATACCAGGGGTTAAACATGTATGTGAAGTTGCCGAATACACTCTTAAATATAATTCTCTATAGGGCTACGTCGCAAAACAGGAATGAAAAGGTTCTGTTGGAAATGAAATTATTTTCTAAAGGTATATATACCGGTAATATCTCTTTAAGTGATGGGAAGCAGGAAAGTCTATATTGATAGGGAAGATCAAGAGATATTTTTAGGTAAAAAATATTATTTATCTTTTTTAGAACCTTTAAGATTATCGTTAAAACCCTAGTATTTTGGATGTAAAGACATATTTACGCGGACCTCTGTTGAGGACACCTTTAAGTCTACTACCGTGGACTTCCTTCTTTATGTGTCGTGTAGGCGATCATGGCTCTCCTCAAGTCCTTAATAATTTTTGTTATTTTGTTATTTCTCCTGGATTCTATTCCGTTAATTATTTACTTAATCTCATCAAGTATGTTACTCACTGTATTCCTCTCTCCCTGTTGCGATCATTCTGTCTTGTGAAAGTTTCCATCGAGAAGCTTATCTACAGATGTAAGTAAAGTTAATTGAAATTCCGTTTCTCATTTGTAGGCTGTAAAAATGGTCAGCTATTCTATTGCTCCTGGGATTAACCGACACTCTCCACAATGCTTTTTCTGTACAAGACTCGGATTGGATCAAAAGTAGAATCATGCTGCCATATCGGGGTTAAAGCTGTTTAGTCTTCATAGAGTTGAGCTTACGGTCACATCACCTTGAATCAACGGTACGCGTAAGATCACCGAAGTTAAGTAACGTTTCCAAATCAATGTGTTTTACACCTCGAGAACATGCTCAGATTTCCCATACAAATTTAGCGTCCAAAATCTAGTTTTTCACCAAAGTCTTCAAGGTTCTATAAAGGATTAATAATATTTTTTACACCAGACAATCATTTGATCTTCAATAATTCAAAGTATATGAAGATAAAATTTTATTTGTATTATTTCTTGGGCACATTTTCGATCAGGCATTCTATTTTACCGACGTTTTGAAGCTAAATGAATCAAATATAAATGAGTATACGTGATCGTACATCCACACACAATTTAAATAAAATTGAAATAGACAACTATGTCATGAGGTTTATCCTATGCGAAACGGAGAAAAAGTCATTTTTTAAAGTCATTTTTAACGTCTCTACTTAAACTGAATACATATATCATAAAAATGAATCTATTTAATACAATTGATATTTGAAATAATCTAACTGACAGGGAAGCGACGCGGTATCAATTAATAAAAATAATAATAATTATTATTATTATTTTTTATATCTAATGATAATTCAACGGGATGATGCAAAAGAAAAGCATAGAAAAATGATAATAATAATAATAATAATAATAATAATAATAATAATAATAATCATATGTAACCAAAAACTGTTAAAATGCTTGAAAAAAAAAATCAACAGGAAAAACAAACAATGATGTGTGAGAAGGCGATAGACGACGAATATCACCAAAGAAGCGCAATGCACTCGACATAACATTTTGTAACTGTAGGTTTCAAAATAAATATACAAATATATATATATATATATATATATATATATATATATATATATATATAT
>CAHIKZ030004908.1:865000-910000 GCA_903632075.3 Acanthosepion pharaonis | reverse complement strand
TGTGTGTGTGTGTGTGTGCGCGTGCGTGGGTATGTCATGGCTGGCTACTTTCCTTTTTCGAGCGTACTATTTGCCAGGTGGACTAGTTTCTCAGGTACATTTGTCTTTGTTCAACATACACAGATTCGGCTTCTAGTTTATACTGCAACTGTGGTTAACAGACCAGAGTTAGAGTTTCTTTCATAAGCCACGCCCGTACGATCAAACTCTCGATCCTAGACGGTTTCCGAAAAGTTCACAAATTTTGAGTATGTTTTTCAGGCAATTTCTAAAGGTGCTACGGGCTAATATCACCACCGTCTATTTTCCTGACAAATTTAGTATATACCTATATATATATATATATATATATATATATATATATAGTTTTTTGTGTATAGTATGTAACTAGTGAGCGAGTCAGAAATGACTTATTTCCTTTTATAGTCTACCAATAGAAGATTAACCAATCAGAAGACGCACAACACTGTTTCCGTCGTGTATAAAGGCGGCCATCTTTGTTTTTTCCTACCGGAATGACCAGAGGCAACTTGTCCGGCGAACAGGAAAGACGGAAGAACTACGCTCTGCTACCTTGCTGCGATATCCACTGCTAACCTGCACTACGCTTTCCTACTGTCTCCGAAATATTCACTGCCAACCTCTGGATTCTATACTCGAAGACGACCGTCATGAAAATGTCTAACATGTGTGTGTGTGTGAAAATTTCTCAGTGTTAACCTTTAGTTATTGCTGATTACCCAAATATTAATCTACGCATAGGATTTTTCCCTGTTTCATCTTTCTTAACAAAATTACTGCTCTCCCAAACAAATATACACAAAAATATTGTAAAATCAAAAGAAAATGGTTGAATCCGCCAACACAGTTATAATGACAATATTCTTCACACGTGACAATAACTGACGTTATTTTCAGTTAACTATATGAAAATAGCGTTCTCTACATTCCTCCAGTTGCTAAGAACATTCTGTTTTTTGTTATTATTAGTTACTTTCTTTAATTAAATTCATTTCGTATTTTGCTTTGAGAAAGTCCACATTGAACGAAACGCGTCAGCAATAACTACAGTTTTCATATTGTCATATATATATATATATATATATATATATATATATATAGAAATTCATCGAGCCCAGGATAATCTTCAACAGAATCCTTATCTGAGACTCATCAGCAGTGCGCAGCCACTACTGAGAGTCGGACCGTTCGAAACAACGCAAACGTCATACCAAATGCACCCGAAGCCTCGGGGACGAAGCAGACACAAACTAGACTCGATATAGTGCCTCCACTCACTCAGTTCCGCAGAGATACTCATCCAAGTATACGGATAACCTCGGAACAGTGCGCCAAGAGCCATGTCTGCATATTGAGCCTTAGTCGCTCCTCGCGAGCATTAGCTGGGTCAAGCAAGAATATACAAGTGAAAAATATTCCAAGCTTCGTGTGTTGAGCGCAGCTTGAATTCGAGAGAATGTCATTTTACTTTTTTTTGTTTTAAGCATTCAATACATCATTCCCACAGTTGAATAAAGTGAGGTTGATAGTGGGAACAAGATATTCATATAAAGAGCCACGCTAAGAGCAATATACTTTCGGTAATGTGATTTACATTGAATTTTAGTGTTTTCGACCAGAATTTTCCTTAAGGTTTCCTGCAAATTGTGCGTAGTTTGATGGTTTTCATAGCACTTTGATCAGATAAGTGATATGTGAGGTGTCTATTCAAGGAGTTGGTAGTTAATTGAGTTATGACCAGTCTTTTAGTGGACAGTGAAAGTGATACACTATATTGGTCATCGTTAGTCTACATTTGATGGGATTCTTTTGATTAGTGATAAAAGTTTTGATGTTTTCCATTTTACGTTTTTTCAGGTTTTACGAAGAAATATGGTTTTTAATGAATTTTCCTATATCGAATACTTCCTCATTACATTTAGTTTTCATCTGGTTGCAGTAAAATTTGTTGATATTTTTTTGTATTGTACTTTTAGTTCTGGTTACATGTATTTTTTGTAAGAATAATTTATTTGTTTTCTATGAGGTAGTTTGGAAAATTATTGTTGACTAACGTTTGTTTTATGCGTTTTACTTCACTCAGAAATGTTATCTGGGAAGAGGAATTTAGGCGTGTATTACACAGTAGGTTATTTTACTTTATATCTTACCGTGTATTGGTTATCATAGTTTAGAAGACATATATATATATATATATATATATATATATATATATATATATCATAAAAAGAAAGTTAGAAGGTTAGAGAAGGCGAAGATTATCTTTCATAAGTTGGAAAATGATCCTGGAATAACATACATATTTGAACTTTATTCCAATACTTCACGAGCTTCCGATCCTTAGCTATGATTAATTAATGATGGAAATGTCATTTTCGTTTATGATCAATTTCATCACGATATTTCTGTAAAGATTAAAGAGTAATTATACATTCTTATTGCTCAAAGCAGTCCAATAGTGTTATAAAATCCTCAGAGAATTCCAGTAAAATATTTTTAATCATTTCTAAAATATAACGGTTCAGAGCTAAATCTAAAACTTAGACAATTTTGTTTTTATACGTTTTGTATAATTTTGCTGTCACACTATACACACACACACACACACACACATATATATATGTGTGTGTGTGTGTGTGTGTGTGAGTGAGTGTGTGTCGATGAAAATGGCCTTCGACAGATATATGTATGCATATTTAGATACATTTAGTCTTTTAATGCCCGATACGCAGATATCCTTAAGAATCGACTCAACACTTCTGGTTTTGGCATTGGTCCCTTATGTGAATTAAATGCCAAGAATTTTGGTGCCAGCAAAGATGCTTTCAAACCACTTACCGAAAAATGTCCTCCCATGAACCTGTTCCTATCTACTTACTAGCTCAACCTGTTCATACCTATCATTGTATATCGGCTTCTTGTATATTTTCCCACTCTTTTTCCATTTGCTTATTTTATTATTTATCTCTATCTTTCTGTTTATATCAGTTGACATATATATCTCTTTTACAAAGCTCTGCCTCTCTCTCTCTTTTTATCTGTATCTGTTGATTCATATCTATCTATCTATCTATCTATCTATCTATCTATCTATCTATCTATCCAGTTTGATCAATTAAAACATAAATTTGGACAAGTCTGTATATTGTCATTATTTTCATTATCATCTCTCTTTCTTACTTTATATATATATATATATATATATATATATATATATATATATGAACGTAGGTATTAGTATATGTATATTTATTAATATATATCTTTGCTCTGTCTAACCACATCGAACAGGGTTATGTTTTCATGATTATTTATTTGCTTACCTGAGTATGCCAGTAAACACACGCGTGTATGGTTCCTTATATCTGGTCGTTTGATTTATTCAAATTCTATACCTATATCGATATTCTATCTATCTATCTATCTATATATATATATATATATATATATATATATATATGGTGGGCTGTGTGTAGGTGCGGGCGTGCATGTATCTATCTATCTCCATTTCCCTATCACTTTCTTTCAACAACTCTTTCTATTAATCTCTCTATAGATATATAAATATATTTGCATATACACACACACGCATATATATACACATATTATATATATATATATATATATATATATATATATATTATATTATACATATATATATATATATATATATATATATATATATATATATATATATATATATATATATATATATATATATACATTATGCATACATATGTGTATGTGAGTGTGTGCTATAAGGATGACAGAAATATTATATTCAGAACTATTTTCATTATATTATCTTATGTATTTTGGCTGAGAGTTCACCTTCGGCAATATTATTATCTCTATGTACTTACATCACCTTTGAAAATTTTCATTAACGTGGTTCTTTAATCTAACTTAAGTCATTGCCGCTCGCATAGTTTGATTGTGTTTGGGAATTATATTTGTAATTGAATTTTTCCATTATATCACATATTCTGACGATGATATCATATATTGACTCTAAGTTTTCCTCTCGTTTGACGTTCAAAGAATTTCACGAAAATGCTAGTTATATATATATATATATATATATATATATATATATATATATGAAGAAAAATACAGAAAAAACAAACACAAATCTTAATATGCAATTATACTGTATTAATGTTAATATAAAGTCGATGTCGGACATTTCGGTCTATTTAAGACCATCTTCATGGACATTTTCATTTAAACATAATTAACATTAGAACATTATAAAAATTTAACACAAAAGACGATGGACATGAAAGCACAACTAATCCAAACAGATAACTGAAATTTTTATATAAGATCAGCGTTCCGTTTAAATATGATCACGTCGTCGTCACCTGGGCGATGTTGTGAAAACGTATTCGAAGATGATTTCCAAATATTAAAATATTAAAAAAGTCGATCGAACTATTTTATATAAACAGTTCAAGAAATCCTTTCCGTTGATATAGGAATACGTAGAGATCAATAGGTTCTTATATCTTCGTACAAGCTTGAAGTCCTCCACGTTACAAAGCAAATAAAAAATGATTTCAAAAACGATGGAACAGTTCTAAAAAACAGTTTGATAATAAATTCTTTCCTTACTTGATCAATAGATTCTTATATTCTCGTCCAAGCTTGAAGTCTTCCATGTTATAAAGTAAATTCAGGTTTGTATTTATATATATATATATATACATTTTTGTTAAAACCCTTTAAAATACTGTTTCCTAAGTCGAATCACATTTTGTTCGTTACACGTTGCGTTTTGTAAATTACCCCTAATGCTTCTGATATTTATAAAAATATATTCCAGTACAAATTACAGTTGACCGCATTTTATTCAATTCTGCGCAAATACCCTTGGGATAGATATGTGTCCTCGTCCCCTCAACTATGAATTCGTTAACAGTAATTGCATCGGTAAACCATTAATTAAAAAAATAAAACTCATTATTAAAAATCTTAAGACATTTTCTAACTTGTAAGAGATTTATAAACTGTAAAGAACAATCAATTACCGATTGATGGGAAATATGACACCGAAATGCGAAATGTCATTATAAAAGGAAAACACAACTGCCAAAATTTAAACTACGTATTAATAAACATAAAACTTTCGTTATAAACAGAACTATTGTGTTACATCAATCCTCCCATTTAATGCTGGACAATTTTCTTACAGATGATGAGGAAGGTTGATGTGGTTCTATCGAATAATGCAACGAAATACACCTGGCGGATCATGTGAGAAATGAGGACATTTTACGGAAATTGGTTGTTCGTTGATTGGTTTTGTTTCGCTGCATATCTATGAGTTATTTAATCAGTCAGTTATGTGCCATGCGCTTAGGCGATCATGTACCATTCGATACATGACTAATGAGCTAGATTTTTCCCGCAGTAAGATACCATGTCTATAGAATCCGGTCTGTCCTGCCATAGGTGGGGGGGAGAAGAAGTGGATTCATACCTTCCCCAAGGATATTAGCACGTAAGTGAATGTAATGTATTCAACTGTAATTTGAACCCGGCTCTCCGATTCCTCAATCCGAGCCGCTATCCATTTCTCCACGGCGCATACTCTATTTAATACCGAAATCAAAATATTTTGAAAAACAATTTTGTAACCTCAGCTACAGAAAAAATGTAATGTTGGTCATCTTGCTATAAAATATATTGTTGTTAATTTTAGTATGAATATGTAATTTTGATCATTTGCATCATATAAAAATGTATTGCTGGAAGCTTCACCATACAGATGTATTTTTATACTTCCATAGTGTTTTTTGTTTTTGTTTTGGGATTCACTATTTTCCCATACCTGGGACAGTAACACCTGCTACCACCCCGATCAAGGCGGACCTGGGAATAACAGCAGTTAAGAAGTGGTTCCCCACTCCTCAAAACACCCAATCACTCGATCAAAGGCCTTCCTATCTGATTTAATTTATCGCTATACCCACGAATAACGGAAATTGGTTAAAAAAAAAACAAACAAAAAAAAACATACATAGAATCATGAAGAAACAGTTAAAATGTTTGAGACACGTAATGAGGAAAGAGGGTTTAGAGAATTTGATACTCAAAGGGTATACTGAATGCTAGGAGAAGAGAGGTAATCAGAGAGTCACCAATGGAACTCACTAATGCAGTAATGGCCTGCACGGCTAAATTTTTCAACATTATTCCATAGCGAGCCATCACCATGGCGGGAACTTCAAATCTTGGCAGAATTGGTTCAAAAAGCAACGTTTTCAGTTAGTGGTTAATTGCCACGCAGAACAAAGCCGAGAGAAATAGTAGAGGTTTTAAATTAACGACGTCTGCGTCTTTGATCTTTCAGTCGAGATTGAGTGAAAATCAGCTCCCACGGAGACTGTGTTTTCTGCCTACTGCGCAAAATAACGCGTTCTAGTCGCAAAGCCCTTGAGGTTTACCAGATGTGGCCTTCAACTAATGAAGTTTGCGGAACAAATTAGCTAAAGCGTTCTGCTAAAAGCAACAATGATGAGAAGATGAAAGTGATAAATGGTCGTATAACGATAATGTGTCATCCATGAAATTCTAACAAATGGTTGTAGGAACGAAGCAACAAGAAATTGGGGCGCGTTGTATTTCATGGATGTTTCAGTTCTTTTACTAGAGTAACGCTGATGCTATGCATTCAAACTTGGAACAATGAATAAATGGTAATATTTTTAAAAGAGATTTTACAACTTTATAGACATGGATACTCAGTGGCTGTTCACAATTTTGTTTCACTTTGGTCAAATTAATATCAGCTTATTACTCTTATGTCCGAATTCTAAATGTAGATTAGATTAAAACAGAAAATTGGAAAAATCAGTCAAAATTTTCAGAATCAAAAGAAGGGAAGTGGTTGAAAGAAAGAGTCAAACTGAAAAAATAGAGATTTGTAAAATCGAAGTTTGGTTGCAAAAAATGAAAATATCTAAGCATGCTTGTCTATTCCTCAATTTGAGTGTATACCCAGAAGTTAAGAATAGATAGATAGATAGATAGAGAGAGAGAGAGGGGGGGGAGGGAGGGAGAGAAAGAGAAAGAAATGAACATTTACATGAATAGATATGAATATTTACATAAAGAGAAAGATAGCGAGGGAGATAGATATGAACATTTAGATAGATATGGACACTTAGATGTTAGATAGATAATTAACTGAACAATATATATATATATATATATATATATATATAGATAGATAGATAGATAGATAGATAGATAGATAAAGAACAGAACTACATTGATATGCTACACTCTGCTGAGAGTCAATCTATTGTTATTGGTGTTATTTTTATGTCAAATTGAAATATCTTCGGATAGATAGATAGATAGATAGATAGATAGATAGATAGATAGATAGATAGATAGATACGGACAGACTGAGATAGATAGATAGATAGATAGATAGATAGATAGATAGATAGATAGATAGATACGGACAGACTGAGATATATAGATAGCTAGCTAGCTAGCTAGCTAGCTAGATAGATAGATAGAAAGAACAGAACTGCATTGATATGCTACACTCTGCTGAGAGTCACGCTATTGATATTGGTGCTATTTTTTGTGTCAAATTGAAATATCTTCGGAGAGGAAAATAGATATGATCAGGCAGACATATAGATAGATAGATAGATAGATAGATAGATAGATAGATAGATAGATAGATAAAGAACAGAACTACATTGATATGCTACACTCTGCTGAGAGTCAATCTATTGTTATTGGTGTTATTTTTATGTCAAATTGAAATATCTTCGGATAGATAGATAGATAGATAGATAGATAGATAGATAGATAGATAGACAGATAGATAGATAGATAGATAGATAGATAGATAGATAGATAGATAGATAGATAGGTACGAACAGACTGAGATAGATAGATAGATAGATAGATAGATAGATAGATAGATAGATAGATAGATAGATAGAGATATATACGGACAGACTGAGATATATAGATAGATAGCTAGCTAGCTAGCTAGATAGATAGAACAGAACTGCATTGATATGCTACACTCTGCTGAGAGTCAATCTATTGATATTGGTGTTATTTTTGTGTCAAATTGAAATATCTTCGGAGAGGAAAATAGATATGATCAGGCAGACAGACAGATAGATAGATAGATAGATAGATAGATAGATAGATAGATAGATAGATAGATAGATAGATAGATAGATAGATAATCTTAATTACACGGTATGTTGGAGTGAAAGGGGAGTTTGGAAAAGACATGCAAATTAAAACAGAAAAGAATGAAATGCGTTTTATATAAACAAACAGGTTGCTAAAAAATGGAAAGCAAAATTAAAAATTGGTTATTAACAGTGGGGAAGTTGAGAAAAAAATTCCGAATATAATAACCGAACAAGCACATCTATTTCACACATGATAGAAACTCCATTTATCAATGATTTTCTATTTTCATTCTGCTTGTGCACTTCTAACATCAGTACTTTTCGCTTCCAAACAAATGGACGAAATGCGCACACTACATTATTTTTAAGTCCAGTGATATTTGCGTGTTCACATTAAGATGATATCGCATGGTTATATACCCTCCTCCTTACAGAGTTTGCGTTTAATAAAAGCCCTGTTCAACGCTGTGACCATACGCGTACATATGGTCAAGAGACAAAAATTAAAAGTCGCTTAATCCACTAACACATTGACGTCAGTATCAGTCCAACAACCCAGATTAGTTTGTAGCGAGAGGCGTTGTTACAGATTTAGAATTGCCGGAACAAGTTTTTCTTCTGGTGCTGCCCAGTCCCCACACAAGTGTCCATTAATTTTCCTTCACAAACAAATCCTTTTTCACAGATGAAACCTCGCAAGCCTGTCGTTACAAATTTTATAAGTTACATTCCTTAATTCGAGAAGTTCAGGCTTTCGCAGTTAAGATTCAAAATGCAAATTATGCTGGATTGAATCAGTTTCATTCCACCGTATTCCATTCTAAAAAAAAAAATGATCCATTCGCACATCTTCTTCGCATGAAGCACTACATTGTTGAATAGTTTCCCGTGAGGTTTCTTCCTTGATCGTTATAATCTTAACCTCTTCATGTCTATGATCAACTGCTCTTTATTTTTATCGACCTCAGTAACCATCGGTAACTTTTTGAGTGACTTTTGGGTCATGTATTAAGGGAACGCCAGTAAATAAAAAAGGCTTAGAAATTTGGAGAACAGATACAACACTTCGATCCCAGCTCGAAACCCGTATAAATGGAATAAATTTTGCTTGATTTCATGTTGAAACACAAGGGATTATGATTACTAGAATTTTTTTTGCAAATCGCTAACACGTTGAAATGCTCACAGTATTGTTGAACTTAGCCTTTTTGTTGAGATTTATAAACTATACTCCCCCGACTGTGTTTATACTTACTGTGCTACTACTGTGCATTATATTTTAGCAGAATGATATATATATATATATATATATATATATATATATATATATATATATATATATATATATATATATGAAGAAAAATATATACAAAAACAAAAATCCTTATATACAATTATGCTGTTTTAATGTTAATATGTCAACGTCGGACGTTTTCGGTCTAATAAACCATCTTCAGGACATATTCATAAATTATAACATTATCAATACAACATGACAAAGACGATGTACATAATAACAAGACTTATCCAAACAGATAACTGAAAGTTTTATAAGATCAGTGCTCCGTTTAAAACAGAAGATGGTTTATTAGACCGAAACGTCCGACATTGACATATTAACATTAAAACAGCATAATTGTATATAAGGATTTTTGTTTGTTTTTCCTGTATATATTTTTCTTCATACTGTAGGATTTATATCCATATACTTGCTTACATATATATATATATATATATATATATATATATATATATATATATATATATATATATATATATATAGTTTAAACACTAATATTCCATGGTCATAATTTATTCCATTGGAATCGTAAATACGATCCAATTCATCAGACTTACAAATTCAAAAAGAAAACAGAAAAAACAACTCCGGAAATACAAAAATAGAATTTAGAGAGAGTGTAAGTATGAGAGTGTGGGACGAATGTTAGAGATAAAGAGAGGGGTAACGGACGACAGAAGGTGGGAGATTAAAAATTAACAGAGAGAAGTTTTAGAGAGGTGAGTCAAAGCCGGTTTAAGTGAGAGAAATATGAATGTTGTCGGGTATCTATTACATTAAAGATGTAACCGGAAAGGATGCATTTTGTGGTGACATACACACACAATAGACGATCTAATCTTAAATATCAGAATAAAAGGGAGGGAGAGGAAAGAAAAAGGGGTGGGGGAGAGAGATGAGGCGTTGGAAACTAAACCTGAAGGGCATTTACTGAAAGCGCCGATGTGCAATTGAGAAAATTTGACAAAATTAATATCGACTAAAGGTTACAAATCAAATATAAACATATAACAAATAAATATAACGATTATCTAATCTAGCAAGGACCTATATTTCTATGTTCAAAAACACATGCGTATACACACATACAAATTACATATACACGTACATACATACATATAGGCGTGTACCCACATACACACACATATACCCATGTACACACACATATACCCATGTACACACATACACATATATCCACATATATACATATACATATATACATATACATAATCTCATAAACATACATACATGCACATACACATACATACACATGCATGTATGTATATATATATTTATATATTTTGCATATGTATATTTACCACTAATATTATCTATCTCTTTATCTATATCTACATCTCTCTCTTTCTTTATATATATATATATATATATATATATATATATATATATATATATATATATATATATACCTTAAAGGAATGATATACAAAAAACAATATTGCATTTTTATTAAATAATTATTTATTATTTAAATAATTAAATAGTTTTTAAAGTAGTGGGGGTATTTGTATGTTAAATAATAAAACTTAATTTTTCAAAAAATAATGAAAAGTTATTGTACTAAGCTACGCAATCTAATCAAGCGGACTGTGCGTTGTACCCGCTTACCTGCTTGCACTTCGCTCCAAAATTTGGTTCCGATCAATGTACGGTTATTTTAGAGGGTGTAAAGGACGTACAGACGGACTGACAGAAGTCACAGAATTTTATATATAGATATCTCGAACGTTTACATTTTAGTTATGAACTGAAATTTTAGTAATCATTTTTTTTTAATATGAGAGTTAGCAAAAAATGTTCGGCTTCGAATTAATCCCAAAATCTGACCATTCATACGATGTTTTAACCCAATGGAGGATTTTTTACCACAACAATTTTATATGCTCAAACTGAAAATATGAACAAATTTCCAAATAACAAAACAAATTTTTTTAAACGACATCTTATTCAGGTCGAGAAGATTTCCACCATCATGTCTATATGCAAAATGCCTACAGGGGTGAGACTTTTATAAGCATATCAGAAACGCTGAATCTTTGCTGTGAAATCATTATCTTATGTCCATGAATATGAACTTATGGTGGCCTAACCACTCTTAAATAAATAATTATGAACATGATAGGGAATATAATGTTAAAACACCTGTTCTCGTGAAGACTTGGGGTCACCAGGTGCTGTAAACATGGATATCCTAGT
Organism: Acanthosepion pharaonis; assembly: GCA_903632075.3. Classification (NCBI taxonomy): domain Eukaryota; kingdom Metazoa; phylum Mollusca; class Cephalopoda; order Sepiida; family Sepiidae; genus Acanthosepion; species Acanthosepion pharaonis. The sequence continues at coordinate 898,288 of CAHIKZ030004908.1, read as the reverse complement.
GGTGCGATTGATAACGGCTCGGAAGAGTCGAGTTCGAACTCCTGTCTAGTTTGTTACATTAACTAACGCGCAAATACCCTTGAGAAAGATGAGAATCCATCTCTTCCACCCCAGGTATAGGTTAACTAGTAGGAAAGACTGTGTTCTATGGTCGTGTTCAGTCTACCAAAACAAGTAACAGCGGTCTACTGCGGGATTTCTGCTGCCATGTCTATCTTGAATCGTAAAGGAACATGATCGCCCAAGCGGACATCACACGCATAGCACATGATGTAAAAAAGAAGTATATGTAATCACTTTCCAAAGTATACCATTGGTAAAAATTTCTGTCAGTTTGTTCCTGTGAACAATAGCTGTGTGAAACATCACGCCAGAGAAGATGTTTCCTTGATCCTTCTTTGAATAAGCACTTCCGCTCTAGAATCAGCCGTTGTTTATGCTGCACTTGCTCCCCACTAGGTCCATACAACAACCTTCCTCAATATACTTCTATCATGATTTGCTATTTGAACATGTGTTGGTGGGTATCCTGGGTAAGACGAAAAACTACATCCAGCAGATAGACCTCTAATCAGGAGGTTTTGAGGAGCATGGAACCACATCTTAATTGTTGGTGTTCCCTGGGCCACCCTGACCCGGGGTGATAGCACCTGATAGGATTCTATCTATGGACTAATAGTTAACCTACAAACTGGGGTCAAGTCCCTATGAAAGTATAAAAAAAAGGTTTTAATACCAGAAATACATTTAAAAAAAAATTATTACCAGAATTACATTTTTGGAAAAATATTATCAATACATTTTTAGAAAGAAATATTACCAGCAATAAAAATCTTGTTAGCATTAAATAACATATTGAGATTGATATACCGTAAAACAAACCAAACCAAACCAAACGTTTTTTTTTCTATTTTCTATTCAAATTAAAAGGTATTATGAATTATTGGTGTACATAATTATAGTATTTTATAAGCATATTCTGACGAAACTAGCTACCGAGAGCTTGGCTTTTCCACAAATACTTCAATTATTTTGGTCTCCTTATAATTAGAAGGATTCTATTTCTCCTCATATATATATATATATATATATATATATATATATATATATATATATATATATATAAATATACCTATACCTGTGACAGTAAAATTGACCAAATCGTTGTAACAGTATGGGATAATTGTCCATACCAAAAAATTTTTAATATCTCAAAAACACAAAACTAATTGAGTATCTTTTTTCTTGGTTTGAAGATAAGACGTTTAGCCATCTTCACACCGTTTTCGTAACAATCACTGAAAAACCGTTTGAGTTTAAAATCCTTTTTGAGTTTGCCCCACTATGTCATTCCAAGTGAGCAATGGTGAGAGGAAAAAGATCATTCAGGCCTTCAGTAATGGTACCAACATTCATACTCTGGCTTCCATCTTCAAAGTCCATTCACGAATCGTTAAGAAAACTTAGAGTTACTTTAAAAAAAGAGGGAAAAATAGAGAGGAAAATTGATCAGGAGGTCCCAATAGCAAGAGAGATCATCATTTTCAAGTGTCCAATAGCGTTATAAAAAAACTTCGGAGAATTCCAGTAAGATAACTTTAATCATTTCTAAGATACAATGTTTCAAAGCTTAATCTAACAAGTGGATAATTTTACCCCCTTATTATATATATATATATATATATATATATATATATATATATATATATATATATTTTCGGCAGCAGCATTTCGTTTAAAAATCTATCATGAAATATGACAAAGAAAATTTAATTTTTTATTGACTTTTCCAGCTTCACTCAACACGCGAAGGCTTGTAATAAACAAATAACACAAAAATAAAATATATCTTTAGCAGTCAAAACATGAATATAAATTAAAAACACCTAAATAAACACCGTTGAAAATTGATAAAGAAGTTGCTGAAATCACCTGGGAAAATGGACAATATGGACAATTTTTCGAACTGCCACAAAACGGAAAAGTGTAAGAAAGCTAAAAAAACTAAATTTAAAAAAGTAATGACATTTTCCTTGTCTGTCTTATTTAATGATATTGTACTCGTATCTATACTTGGCCCGCTTAGAAGATTAGTTTAGTCTAGCATATGCGTTGATTCATCAATTTTTCCACAGGCCCCCTGACTAAATACGGAGGCTATCATCAAGTGCCGTCAGAAAGTAGTGCTGCTCTGGGTTAAGAGGATGGCTGCTGGAAGACCCGATTTCTGGCAAAAGAATTCTGCACAACGCCACAAAAGCAGGAGAGCACTGTCATCGCTGTCAGACAATTTCTGCGACCACATCACCATTTACATCTGGCCACTTAACACTTCCGCTGCTAACTACGGAGATGTTCGTTTTTCTTATCTTGCTCCAGCTGGCTAAGTACGGAAACCTACGTTTTTTTGCATACCGCTGGTATGAGTGTCCCGTTGCGCCATCTATCGTCAAATCACAAAGGACAATGCTTCAAAAGATATCATGTGTATACCCATTATTGATCTGGTAAGTCATTCCCAGGTATATCCATGAAAATGGAAGGCTGTAAAACACACTGGTGCCAGTTTTCTGTGTAATAAAATATATAGGTTGAAATTTGGCATTTTCTTTAAAAATGGCTGGCCGGATGAGGGCAGCACTTTGGCAAATGAGTAGCAGGGAAAGTGTTAATTCCCCAGACTTCAATTCCATTGATTATTATGTGTGGTGCACAGTTGAGCCAGAGACCATCAAAACTCTTTGTAACACCAACGGTGAACTGATTGCAATGATTATGGCAGCATTCACCAACTTAAATAAGAGACCGTCCAGAAGAATTTCAGGAAATTCCGAAGTCATCTGGAAGTTGTTGTTTAAGCCAATGATGATTTTATTGACTAATTTTACTCTTTCGTATTTCAAGATATTTTTGTGTAATTTTACTGAATATATCTCTTAAAATGAATTTTCAATTTTATTTTCAGTTGTGAGTGATGTAGACGACAATTTATCCATCGCAACGTAAATATTGATGTATGTGTGTGTTTGTGTGTTTATGCCTTTGTGTGTGTTTTAAAATAATTTGACTGATTATGTTAGACATCAACTGGCATCTAAATTATGATGGAATTACAAAAATACTACATACTACACGACAACTATGAAGACATTGCGCAAAATGTTCCCGTTTAAGAGATTTTTCTGAGCGTGCTTATCGTTTCTTTCAAAAGAAAAAAAAATGTCAGACAAATTTCAAAAAATGAAAACGTCCACACTCAAAATAACATTGGATTTTCACAACGTGATACTCCGGAAAGCAAACATAGGAGAAGAAAACTCTGTTCGTTGTGGAACAAAGTTAATTCTATCACAAATTCAAAGAGAAACATCACGATTTTTTCAGAATGTGGCAATTGTATTGATTCCTATATAATATACGCCACCCAATGTAGCAAACATGACTTGATTTATGTGGGTTGCACAACAGAAAAAATAAATATAAGATTCAATTGCCACGTGTAAGAATTTCAGATACAATATAATATCAACGGAGCTTGCAGAACATTTTATTACAAACGATTTTAATTTCGACTAGGATCCTAAGGTGCACATTCTGAAAACATATTCATAATCTGCAGACTGTTCGACCCTTAAAACGAATGACGATAGTTACGTATGCAAATGACTAACTTCCTGGCCCGCGGGGATGAACAGGATAACAGGAGAGTTCCATAAGATTTATACTAAGCTGTGTGATTAATTCCTCTTAATAACTTATCAACTATCGGTATATTTCAAGATATGTAAGATGGCTGTCATATTACGCACGTTTCATACATATGCTTTCACGATGTTGGCACTTCATTCGTTTTGACGCGTTCATTACCAAGTCAGCCGTTTTTCATTACAAGACAAGCAACGTTTAATAACCCCATTATATATATATATATATATATATATATATATATATATATTATACACAATTAAACATATTAGATTTTTCAACTCATGGCGTGTTTTTTCCCAGTAGGTGGCCAGTGTGTGTGAGGTATTTTTGTGTATAAAAAAGCGAATTGTGATGGATAAATTCTTATAGTGAATGAGTATATTGTAACGAATAGTCTTGAGCGACGGTTCGGTTCAACTCTCTGTCTACGGACGGAGAGGAACCCGAAGGAGGCTACGCCGAAGGGTGGAGTCTCCTTCGGGGAGGTAAAACCGGCTCTGAACCCGTTTATACGGGTTCAAATGGGCTATTTTTTGGCCGAGCCGAATGGCTCGGAAATGCCCACGTTAAAAAGTCCTTGTGCCACATGACGCCCTCGTAGGGAGACGACTAAATATAGTATATTGTAACGAATGAATGGCTTGTGAATCGGATTAGCTTGTATAAGCGAGGTATATACAGAACGCACGATGGAGTAATAGATAGCGGATCGGACTGAGGAATCTGAGTTCGAATTCCAGTCGAATCCATTCAATAATACCCTTGGGAAAGGCATGAATCTTCTTCTGCGTCTAAATATGGGTACATAGCATGTCAGATAGCCTTGGATGGCAACTGGTCTGCCGCAGAAAGTAATGGCCACCTACTGCGGAAAAATCTGCCTCGTCAGTCATGTGTCGAAAGATGCATATCGCCTAGGATGTAGAATATATCTAGTGACGACTAATCTTGAGCAGTCTGCTTCCTTTTCTTTTCGGCCTTGCACCACAATTACTGTATCAGTGAGAAATCTTAGACGAGCAACGTTTGTACAAAGACTTATAATTTTTTGTAGGGATATATATTTTTATACTTCAAAAAACATTGTTGACATACAACTTGAAGACATACTCTGTTGAAATATTGTTTAACATTGTCAAACAATGTGTTTTTGTCTTTTCTTTATCTTTTCTTAAATCGCCCGCTTCACTTAACTGTTGAAAAATATTTGAAGAGTTACGTTAAACATTTTGTTTATTATTATTGTTGTAGTTGTTGTTGTTATTATTATCATCCTCATTATTATTTTTATTATTTCTTTTGCACGGTGTTTCTCCCTCAACCAAGGTTCTTGCATTATGAATGTTCTCCATTAATTTGTACAATACTAGGTTTTATTCCAATTTTCTTGATGTGGAAATTTATGCTCGTTGGTAAGTAGAGACACCGACGCTTCAACACTAACCAGGCTAATAGTGGCCAGACCCCACCCACACGTTCTGTCAACCTCAATTCAGAAGTCGCTATATTTATTAAGCTTGTCAATTTCTTTTACATTCATATAATGGTCACCGGGAACATTAATGAGATAGCATTGCTTTGGTTTAGGATTCCGTCATTTTTTTTTTTTTTTTTCGTCTGTTTGGCTTCATGGATGCATTTTGCGTGGATGTTTAAATTCCTAAAATCCTGGTCGTTTTCAATCAAATTCGTTGTGACGGTACAATTTCACGTCAGCTTCAAGGTCATAAATCCGACATAGACACCAAGTCAGATCAAAGGCTACGTTATTTGTAATTTTTCTGTGCAAACATTCTATAATAGCTAATGATTTACATAGGATTTCACCCTACTTATCACACAGCCAGTATTTGTTTGAATTCATTTCATGGTAGACGTTCTAACGGAAATAATAATAATAATAATAATAATAATAATATATACAACAAACATTATTATTATTATTATTTAAACTGCTTGTTTTACGAGCTGTCCAAACATTTTAGACAGAACACTCAAGAGACAGTAAAATGACGTGTCATAATTGATAGCAATATTATTTACGCTATTTACGTTTGTCCTCATCTTTCGAAAATCGTAGCTTTCTTCAGGGTTAATAATAATAATAATAATAATTATTATTATTATTATTTAATTTGATTTGAATTCGCATTCCCTTCCGTGTCCCAACCAATGACCTTCATCACGTTTTTCACTGATCATTTTCGTAAAACAAAATATTATACAAAGATCACACAGATTTTAAATAGATAAAGCTCTTCGCACTGTGTGAACTGTACTTGTGAGTACAATTTTTGGTATTCCTTTAATGCGCCATCACGAATCCCTTCAATGAGTTTATCCGAACATTTTCCAACTAATCCGTGTCCTCCAACTATAACTGGAATAATTGTTGTCCTCATGTGCCACATTTTTTTTATATTTACACTCCAAGATCTTTGCATTTTGATCGTGAAAGATACATTACAATATAGCGGGACTATCATGTCAATAAGAAAGCACATTCTGTTTTTTGTGATTTTTGGTCACTTTTTCTGGAAGATTGACTTTAATTGTTCTGTCTGTGTATTGTAAAGTCCCATAAAATTGTTACCGGTGCTACCTCTGTAAGCGGTTCTGTGTGATGTTCATAGAAGTTTCTTTCAGTTTACTTCTAGTAAAAGATACATATTTTCCAGTACAGATATTAGATGCACTCTGTCATGTTCAGTTTTGGCGCTAACACTATGCAGAATGTTACAAGATGGTCAATTGTTTCTGGATATTTATCACAGAATCTGCATCTAGAGTCAATATAGCATTTTCAGTATGTGTGCTTGGTTATTTAGTACATTGTATTTACTTCTTTCTTTTTTAGGTTGGTGTCCTTTGGTTTATTTGCACTTCTTAACCCACTTGAAATTTTCTTTTGAATTTTCTGGCTTCCTTCATGACTGAATAAACTTTCTTATTTCTTTCATGTTCTTTGACACGGATCATCATCTGGTCTTCTTTAGTTTCCACGTATGTTTGAAGACCGGTTGTCGCGGGTTCGTAAGACAGTTCTAGTTTAACTAATTCACTGTCTCCTACAGATCTGGACACATGCAGATGATCAACATCGACCTTAGGATGACGTATGCGATAGCAAGTAATACGCTTTCTCGTTCTGAGATGGATTTATTTAATGCCAGCTATGGTCGAAAGGATGTTCAAACTGTATTGCACGACACGAACAGCGGAAGTGTTTATATCTGATATTTTGTTTTGTGAATTCATCTTGGTATTTAACACCTGACGCTCACGTCCGGAGTATTCTTTTATTTCTCATTCCCTTGGATATGCTGTATTCTGTCTCCATCACTGTCTGCTAGGTATTTATAGGCTTCTTCTTGTTTCTGTTCTGTAATATTTGTAACAAAATTGTGATCTGAGTGTGTTTCTATAATTCTCCCTTTCTTGAATGTTACTTTTGAACATTTACCTAATCCAAAATCAATACCAATATCATCGCAGAAACATTTTACAGTATTGAGGAGACTCTTTCACTCATTTTTGTCTTTGGTAACGACTTTGATATCATTCATAGAGTATAGGTGATTAAACATTTATTTTTATTATTATTATTATTATTATTATTATTATTATTATTATTATTATTCACTTATCTGTGCTATTTTCATTGACATCTGGCAATTATATTTTAATTGTTTATTCGGTCATAAATTAACGACAGTAATAGACAATTATTCCAGTGTTTATTGCACTATATACTTCTCGAAGGAAATGCCATTTAGAAGATAACAGTACAGGATATTCCGCCGTATATGGAAAAAAATTTTTGTTCACCTCCATTTGTAAGGGGAATGTACATCATTGACTGCTATATAAGAAGATCAATATTGCATAACAGTTCAGCACCCTTTCTTTCTTTCTTTCTTTCTTTCTTTCTAACTATATTGTTCTGTTTCTTAATACATAATACAAAGATCATTTGTTTGTTTTTGGTGTCGTGAGTGGGAGCAGAACAGGTTACAAGTAGTTAACTCGGCGATATATATTTGGTTAGTATTACTAACATTTTAAATGACATTGTTCTCATGAAGAACCCAAGTTAATATGAATTATTTTAAAATTATCTTCTGGCCGCTCCTAAACAAAATCAAGTAAAACGACCTTGACCTTCACAGCTATTTCTGCTCTCTGAACTTTGATCAGCAGTAAGCGAGTAGATGTTGTATAATGGAAGTGTAACTGCTATATTAAACAACAATCGGCATATGTTTAGAGTTAAAAACATACCTTTAAGCATGTTGAATAAGGAAATGTTAACTAGCAATTAAACAACTATCGGAATATTTTTGTATTTAGCATTTCTACTCCCAGTAGCCAGGGAGTAGATGAACACACGGAATGGCATTTTTCTCTGAAGGGCAGAGCTGAGTTGTGTGTCACATACATCTACCAAATGATCTTTTACAGAATCTCAGTCTTTCGCATCATAACAAAGAGGACGACCAATGAAGCGCAAGAAGTCTGTTTTAAACGCATTCGTCATAGAATATTGGATTTACCTCATCTGCTAAGCTATAAGCGGGCATTGAGACTGGCTTTTCTGGGATGCATGATGAGCAGGAACCCGGTATGGGCGGACCTGCGCTGCAGTTGACTTTCAAGGGCTCAGTTGGGGATGTTGCAGTTTTGTGTATATATATATATACAAGTGAGCTAGCCCAAATGACTTGACTCACTTTATAGTCCACCAATAGAAGGTTAACTAATTAGAAAACGTAAAATATTCAATCCGTCGTGTATAAAGGCGGCCATTTTGTTTACTCTCTCCGAGTGTCCAGTGCCAACTTGCCAAGCGAGAGAACAGAAGGAAGAACTACTGAACTAGGCTCTGCTACTTTTACCAAAATATCCACTGCTAACCTGAACAACGCTTCCCTATTGTCTTCGAAATATTCACTGCTAACCTCTGGATTCTATACTCAAAGACGACCGTCATCATGAACAACCTACTTTTACCAAAATATCCACTGCTAACCTGAACAACGCTTTTCTACTGTCTTCAAAATATTCACTGCTAACCTCTGGATTCTATACTAGAAGACGACCGACATCATGAACAACCTACTTTTACCAAAATATCCACTGCTAACCTGAACAACGCTTTCCTACTGTCTTCAAAATATTCACTGCTAACCTCTGGATTCTATACTCAAAGACGACCGTCATCATGAACAACCTTTTACCAAAATATTTAACCAAAATATCCACTGTCTAAAATATTCTGAACCTCGCTATTCAAAGACGACCGTCATCATGTCTTTTACCAAAATATTCACTGCTAACCTGAACAACGATTCTTCAAAATATTCACTGCTAACCTCTGGAAGACGACCGTCATCATGAACAACCTACTTTTACCAAAATATCCACTGCTAACCTGAACAACGCTTTCCTACTGTCTTCAAAATATTCACTGCTAACCTCTGATTCTATACTCAAAGACGACCGTCATATCCACTGCTATGAACAACCTTTCCTACTTTTAAAATATTCCAAAATATCCACTGCCAAAATATCCAAACCTGAACAACGCTTCCCTACTGTCTTCGAAATATTCACTGCTAACCTCTGGATTCTATACTGACAACCTACTCACTCATGAACAACAGGGGACTCATTACACTCTCCCGTAGAGGCATGTCGCAGTCCCATAGGAGAATCTGCATTTCTCCGTGAGTGCCAAGTGGTTCTGTCCAAGACACCACAGACGGCAGGCTCAACCAGAGTGAGATAGATTCTTTTCCGTGGTCTGGTAAAATAGGCTACTTTTGTCCAGATCAAACCCATTTTACGTCACTAGTCAATCTTTATCTCTAACTCACGGAAATATCATGAAAACCATGCCTAGCTGAAACTGATATGTAACATCGCATATATTTTCAAACTTTCTGAACTTTCCAAAATCATATAAAAAGCCATATATTTCCTGACTGCTGTTAAGGAGAGACTGATGTATATTATGTATAAAAATATTATTCAGGCTTTTTGTATTTATTTTTCTTCTTTTACATCAAAAGCCATAAAGTACCTAAAAACCCGGGAAAAGTATCCTACCCATAGGTCTCATGCACATGCAAAAAGCAAAAAGCTGTCACATAAATTTCTGTTTTTGAAAGTAGAAATTACTGCAGATATTCTTAAACAGTATTTATGGAACTTTTTTTTATTTATTCATAGGTCACTTTCTAATGTATACAGTAAAGAGCTCTAATACAAGTTCTGTTTGTGAATGTAGAAATTGATGCAGATTTTTGTATATAGTAAATGTACATGACACTTTTTTCCGTTCTATAGATGTCTTTCACATGCTTCAAAATCTTACAGTCTTATCAAAATTTAAACGCAACCTATCACTGTCCGTATTACACACCCAAGGGTCGTCTACAGATTTCCCATTCTGGGCAAGTCTATGATTCATGTAACAATTGATGACCTGAAACCAACAGAGAGTCATACAAGAGGAAACTAAGCCAAATGATACCTTTATCAATTCTAACTCCTAGGTGAGCACAGTGTCAAAACACAAATTAATGAGTCTTTGATTTAGGCCACATATGAAGTTGAATAATGTGCCTTTAGAACATGATATTCAAGTTCTTAAAACGGATCGTTGGATAGCATTTGGGGGCCATAAATTAAGCGTACAGAAGACAGAGAATCTCCGCAATCGATTTAGTGAGACAGGCAAAGAGACCATCTCGCAGAAAACAGCAAGAAGATTAAACCAATAGTTTTACTATGCAGAATGTGTGTGTGTGTGTGTGTAACGAATGCACGGCCGCAATTTTCGACGGATTTGCGCTAAAATTTACATGCACATGTTCCAAGTTAGTGGGAAGGCCAAGACCGACTTTGCATTTCGCAACGCCCATCGATAGTGGAAATAATCGATTTTTTCATGCTTCTACGGCACTTTTCATGTAGTTTGCGCCCATGTTCTACTGGCCAGAGTGAGAGCCTATAGCTGCCTGCCACGAATAGGCAGGAAGATTCTATTGGCCAGCATGAGAGCCAACAGCTGACTGACACGAATGTTAACTAGTATGCCAGCATGCAAAAAAAAAAAAAAAAAATCGATAGCTGCATTCGTCACAAGTGTGAAAAATTTAAATCTGCATGGCACTTTACTCCAATTGGCTCATTCACTTGCTTAAACTCAACAGAACTGGGTTGGGTTTGAAAATGTATTTCTTGTTAACATTCTTTTTTCATTTGGTTCTTCCAGTTACGAGTCCTGTTTTTAAAGCTGATCGTTTTGTGTTCATTTTGTTTAGTTCTTTTTTCGTAACAGATTTAATGTTTAGTATAGAGCTTAGAAAAAATTAGCAATGTGAGATAGGCAAGAAGTAAGGCATGTAGCAACATCAGCACGGCAAAGGGCACTCTTTTAAAGGCAAGGAAGGGCAAAAATATTTTAAGTCAAGTGTTAGCGATTGCTGTATGAGTCGTACGATTTTTGAATCAAGCACGGGCAACGTCGGGCCATGATGCTAGTATATAAATTTACCTTGGAAGACTCCGAAATTAGTGCAGTTTCAATAAATTTTCGCCTTAATAACTCAATTAGTCTTTTAGTCAAAATTATAATTTTAGATAATTAAAAACAATAACAGTGAGCCATAACAGTTTGATTGATTTGTTTTGTAGCATATCAGTATATATGGGTTATATAATGCCGATATTCTAAATATTTCGAAAACAATTTTATGACTTCAAGTAAATATACTTTTAATGCAATTATATGCGTATAGCAAAATGACCAACAATGCATTTTATCTGTTGATGAAGACCACTGGAAAAATATAGTTATTTTACTACAAGATGCGTTGTTGATAAAAAAAAAAATAACTTACGAACAATACTTAGTATTGTTGGTAAGTTATTTTTATAAAACTGTATTGTTGGTATTTTTGCTTGTGTTTTTTTTTTGTTTGGGTATTCACTATTTTCCCATAGCTGGGACCCTAACAGATGCTACATTGGGAACAACAGCAATTAAGAGGTGTGTCCCCAGTCCTGAAAAACTTCACTCTTCCGATCAGAGAGAAATATATAAATATATATATATATATATATATATATATATATATATATATATATATATATATATATATATATATATATTAGTAAACAATGAAATTCAAAATTACGTCATATGTTGAATAGGCTTATTTCATCAGACGAGATTCGTCAGTCTTCTTTAACTCGTCAGTCTTCTTTTATGTTCGAGTTAGAATTAGAAATTTAACAGCTACAAAAAAAATAACCGTCAAAGAACTAATACAAAATTTATCCATTTCAATGTTTCAGTCAGATGAAAAGTACTATATAGTAGTCAGGGAGGCTGGAAGCTATTATTCTTAAAGGGTAGAGGTTTTATAAAATTAAACCCAGATATTAACCTTATGACATTAGATTTGGTGTTATATGAAGAATGAAATGTTAATTTGGAACTAAGAGAGGAATACAAAGGTTTAAAAAAAAAAAAAAAAACTTAAATTATATAGCTTGTTTAAAAATATTCCTTAATTCCTTCAAATCCGAGTCGGTATTCATTACTCCCGCATGCCTACATACTTCACTGTGGATTTGTTGTATTTGGTCTTCCTACTTTCATATAAAAAATGCCATTTTGCCTAACGTAGAGGCTTTTTTATCTTTCCATTTTGCCATACCATTACCAACTATTAGCCTCTTCTATAGAGTTGTCTGTCATATCTTCTATAAATACTTGTAATTAGAGGAATAAATATAATGGTTGGCTGCTCGTTTCCGAATATGGCTGTCAAGCATAGTGGTTCGCTAATCTCTTTTTCCTGTGACCTGTTGCGGCATTTTTTCTTCAATGCCTACAGAGCCAACTGCAACGATGCTGAGTAGGTTTTAATTTCGAGTAGGGATCGTACAATCTGGCGGGATCAGTAGTTCATCATCAGCAACGACTAACAGACGTATTCGACGAAGACACTGGATCGTGATTCATATAGGTCTAACACTTTGAATCGCGTGACGGCCATGTCACTGGACAGATCCTGGTTCGTGACTGACCAGTCTCGACGTTTCAAATGTTTCTACTACAGTATGAAACGTTCAGCGCCATGAAGGAATTTCTGCAACCAGCTATTTTATTGTTTACATCAATCTGCATCGTTTTCAGATCTCTCTTGATGGAATCTTTATACCAGAGTCCTTGACCTCATTGTCTTCATTTCTATCACTTTGGACATTGTCTCTCCTTTACCCTCTTTGTCCGCGCTGGATTAGTGCCAAACTCTTGTCGCTCAACTAGGGCAATGCTCGCTGGTTCGACTCGCAACTGATTGCATGGAAAATCAAAGCAATACAATGGAGACATTAGCCGAATGGCTCGCAGGAGTGTCATAACCGTACTATATATCGCCAATCGTTGGTTATACTGGAAAACACATCCAACTACCGAATATATTATCGCTGATCAAACAGTTTGATGCAGACAGTGCTCAGAAGCTGCCATCTATCAGCCTGCTGCCAATAGCTTCAACATATCCCTGTCACGGGGAACTTTTTGCTAACTTTTTCAAGGTCTCACACCAAGCTTTACGGAGCGTAGTTTTACTTTGCCATATGTGTAATGCGATTAAACGATCGGTCTCAAATTGCTACTCTTCTCAGTACTGCTGCTGTTGCTGCTGCTGCTGATGCGGCATTCACCCTGAGCGGATTGAGCCGGCTTCTTCCTGTTATGAGAAGAAGATTCTTGTGATAAATTACAGAAGTAGGGTACCCAGGCCTACTCAGATAACGTTCTTCCTTGCCGCGGGGTTCACACAGACGCAGAGACAGGAACGACCAGAAGCCGCCGGTTGCCGATGCAGACGCTCCTTGGATTTTCACCAGAGCCCTTGTTAGCCGGCGTGTGTGTCAGACCTGTCCGCCTTGGGTGGCCCTACCAGGAACGAAGTTCCGGGCGGCATAGCTCTGACACTAACGTTTTACACCCCCCCCCACCGACTGTGAGGTAAGGGTTGGACTTTGGGGGCTTACAGTACCAGGTGTTCCCAAGGGAACGCGCTCTTCTCAGGAGCTGAAGAAGGCCCGAAACTTGGTCACAATGAATTCTAACGAGCAAAACCATCGCTATTTTACGAGGGGCTTTGTCAGCTCGGTTCCCCACTGTTCCATAGAGGGTTTCGTTCTCACAATGGGATATTACAATAAAATCGCCCATGGGCAAAATCGACCAAAATAGAACACAGGTTTCACTATTGGAAAAATAACTTTCTAACTACACGCCCACTTAAATAAGAACACATAGGTATATACTTACATAAGTATGGAAATATGTAAACGTATATACATATGTGTACTTTCAGTTACCATCTCACACCACTTGTTATGCTTTTTCAACTGACATTTTCTGTCAGTTTTTAACGCGGAAGTCGACATATGTGGGAAGAGACTTTGATAAAAAATAGTCTCTTAAAGAAACACAAATGCATTTTGCTCATAAATGTATTTATCGGTCGGTCCTCCTGTCTATCTATCTCAATCGAGTCTTCGATACTTACTTTTACTTACTTTTATACTTACTTCATCATCACCTCTCTCTATTTCTGTTTGTTTTGTCAATATCTATATCTTTCTTTTGTGAGTGTGTCTATATATTATAGCTGACGTTGTTCGAAGAGAAAAAAAATCCGCATAGCTTTTAGATATTTATTTTGCTTTCTTTCTTCCGATGCAAATGATTTGATGCTGTGTCATTGCTATCAGCCATCAATGTTACAAACAGAAAACGTCGCAAAGAGATATTGACCTGTGTTCAGTGTCAGATTCTAGAGTAACATACGCACTTAAAAGGGTTCACCTGAGTAATGGACGCATTTCTCTTTCACGAACGTCACTTTTCTGTTTAAAATTGTTTATGTGAATGCGTATAATAATATCTGTAGTTGCCAATCTCTGTTTACATATATGATTGTACATATGTATAGGGTATTGCTAAAATGATATCTACCCAATCAATAAGGAAGTTTAAAACAATTTCTAATGGCTGGTCATTTGGTCAGATTTGAGGTTGTGGGTCAAGACGAGAATATTAATACACACACACACACACACACACACACACACACACACACACACACACACACACACACACACACACATATATATATATATATATATTGTTAAATAAGTGATATAAGCAAATTTTTACTACGTTAATAAGTAAAGAAATAAATAAAGTAAGAAAAAAAAAACAAGCAATATAATTTTACCCAAATAAATAAACAAACGACTTCTGGTAAGATAACCGCCATAATAGAATACCCACAATGCACTACTAACCCGTATATATATATAAATAGCCGAAAAAAATAACAGCATATGTGGCCTGACGATTGCATATAGCATGAAACAGACTGTCGCCTCTAATTGTTGACTTCTATGTTCACTTTTATATTTACTCGCTCTATCTCTGATATTCAGCACTTTATTCCATAAATATAGCATACCTTAAGACTATATTTCTTTATATATATATATATACATACATATATATATATATATATATATATATATATATATATATATATATATGCATAAGTAGATTTTTATTACTTCAAACGTTACTTTTACGCCCCTGTTTGAAATAGAGGCCCCGTTTTTATATTGAATTGTATGTGTTACGTCTATCGGCCTGCGCACTCGAAAACTTAATACAGCAAATGTGTTCTCCGACAAGGTTGTAACAGGCAGACCCCATTGCATGAGAAACCAATGTTTAATAGTGTGTGCTTTGACAGTTCAGCCACTGAGACCGTCACTACCCGGAAAGGGTTATATATATATATATATATATATATATATATATATATATATATTTGGTTGGATAAATGTGAGTTTGTGACCCTGGGTTTCACGCTTTGCGATCGTCAGACAAACTGATTAATTTTTTTAAAATAAGTACCGCGCAGATAATATATAAATAATAATAATAATAATAATAATAATATATATATATATATATATATATATATATATATATATATATATCAAGTATGTGGTGCAGTTCAGTTTACATTACATGAATCATTCATACATAAAACAGATATATAAGTTAATGATATAAATGGTGAGGATATAAGTTCGCAAACAAATTAAATAAATTACATTAACCCTGAACAGACATCATCAGGTATGGAAATAGATTTCTATATCTGTTTTATGTATGAATGTTTCATGTAATATATATATATATATATATATATATATATATATATATATATATATATATATATATTTTCACACACACACACACACACACACACATATATATATATATATATATATATATATATATATATATATATATATATATATATATACATACTGAATGCGCATTCCTTAGTACAGAACTTTCAGGTAAGCCCATATCTGCTCACATTAGTATCTGAAATCTCACAATGCAATTTCGAAAGTATTGATGGATTTATTTTCAATACGATATTTTTATCAATTAAATATATTCTTCGGCAGGGTTTGATCTTCCGTCAACGTCTGTAGAAGAAACCAATAGCTTTATACGTTTTACTTTAAACACCTCAGTCACTGAGAGTCTCATCAATCAGGAATTGCTCTGTTTTCCCTTTCTACTGAATGTGCACGCCCTCGTTCATATTTTTTTTTCTCAAAAGCCCGAATTTTGTCTTCTTACAATTAGATGATTAGTCCTTTCTTCCAGCTTTTCTTTACCAACGTGTCATCAACAGGATGTCATTATAGATTAAATAACTCCGGTAAGAAGACACATCCTTGCCTGCCGCTGTTGTTGATTTTTGTGCATTTCATACATATTCCACTTGTATGTACGCCGTTTACTCGCAGTATATATTCTGCAATATTCTAATATATTTTCTCAAATATATCCCGTTTTCCTAGCAGTTCATATAGGTTTTTGCGATCTTTTGTATCAAATGATTTGAATGGTAGCGCTATAAATATCGATACAGAAAGGTTTCTTGTCGTATATTAAATTATCATTTCCGTTTGGAAGTGCTAGATAACATTGACAAACTTGGAGAGAGTATTAGAATAATGCAGAACATATACTGGCAGCAGAATGCCTGCATACGAATAGAAAAAGAGTTCAACAAACATAAATAATAGAAATGGATGAAAGACAAGGATGAGTCGTCTCACCGGACTTATTCAACTTATATAGTGAGTTGAGTTTAAGAGGATTCATTATTTGTTATGGGGTCCTCCCCTTTTCATATAAGTGGACTCTACCAGTGTTACTTGGAGTGCTGCCGTTAAATACCCAGAGTTAGACAGTCTGTGAGAGGGGATATACGGAGAGAGAGAAAGAATATACGAAAGGAGATAGTGTGAGGTAATCTCTTGTAGAAGTCAGTTACAAGCACGTAGACTCTAAGGAAGTCCTACTTCGAGACTGTATATATCTATCTGTATTTGCTTCTAACCGCGTTCCTGGATTTACTAACAGTATTACTCTTTGTATGATTGTGTAAATACATTTTATTTCTTATATTTAATTATTGCGTTTATCATTCCTTGGAGACCGAATTCATCTCGGAATCCACAACATTATTGATGGCTAAAATTGAACCAACTTAAGATATGCAGATGACACAGCATTAACAGCAGATACAGAAATTAAACTCCAAGACGTCCTACAGAAGGTTGTGAAGGAAAATGAGACGACAGAACTAAACATCAATTGCAATATGAGCACTGGTAAAAAATATTGTTGAAGACATTAGCTTAATAATACCCAGAAATTCATACACAGATGTCCTCAAGGACACATGGTATAAAGGCGTTGGTTTGATCCAGTGAGAGGACCCAAAGAGTGTGAGTTAAATATCCGGTTAAGGCAGTAGAGAACTGTTAAAGGAAAATTAACAGGAGATAACAGATATCGATTAAACATTGCACGTGGAACTAGAACAGTCTACCGCAGTGAGCGAAATATTGGGTTAAGTTCGACATTCCAACCACCTGAAGCATACCGGAGCGTACAACGACAGAAACGTTGTAATAAATATGGCGACAAAATTGAGGACAATTGTCCGAATAATGTAAATAATGTACATAATACCTCATCTCAGAAATATAGACATATAATCAATTCCAAGAATACAGAATTCTTGGTTGTTAACAAAAGGAACAGCCCAACATGCGCATTACAAATTATAAATACTAAAATGAAACAAGTTCAATTTTAAATATCTGAGAGATGTTTTTAACGGGGGACGAAATGTGCGACACTCAGTTGGAATGGTGAATAATGTATTCAAAATTCCAAGCAAAGTATTAATAAAGAAAAAAAAATCATTAGTAACAAAGAAAACAGTGCTTACGTAATATCGGCCCTCCTATATAGAGGGAATGTTGGACAACCTACTCGCGGATGAGGAAGAGACTTGAAGTAACAGAAATGTGGTTCTACAGAAAGATACTGAGAATATCATGAACTGGATATATGAGCTAGGACGAATAGTTACAAAGGACTGGAAATTACGGAGAGCCGTAATCAATATCGGAAACGGACACAGAGCATATAATAATAATAATAATAATAATAATAATAATAATAATAATAATGTTGGTAATCCCGAAATCCTATTAGGATAAGAATCCCATCTGGTCCTGATATTTTCCTATTCATTTTCAACAGTGTTCAAAATTTACAAACGTTGTATCTCCCAATGTTGAGCACTCAATATTAACTAAACTTATCTCCTTTAATCCTCTCATAAATCCTAATCTGCATTCTATCAGTATGGCTGATGCTAACCTCCTGGGAAGTGACTCTTCTACGGTAAACTTTCTCAGCTGAAATAAAGTTTAAAGAATATTTTGAATCCATTGCTGGCTCAGCTGATAAGAAAGTTTGTCCACTGTGTCTTGCAAGAGAATCTTTCTCTTTGGAATCTGTACTACATATCTATAAGTCTACCCTTTCGACCATGCCTAGAAATAACATATAAACAGAAAATATATTATAGAATTGTCGGACTTTATTCATTTCATATGTTGGCAATGTTTACATAAAGACACGTGTCTTCAGCCGATATGATCGTTCGGGAAAGATCGCCAAAGACTAAAAAAACATTAATATTGTCTTTGCTATCCAGATGCTGCTCTATAGCTAAGTGGTATAGCACGTCAGATCAAATGACGTTTCCGTATAGGGCATATAATTTTTTACGAAATGTCTCGAACATTCAGGCCGGTAAATGTAATTAATATTGTTTAATTAAAAACAGCATTTACTTAAATAAATTGTATCTATTAAAATAAACATCAACAGAAAAATATATTAAATATTTGTCGGACTTAATCCATTTCATAATATTTATGTATATATCAGGTCATCTCATAAGTTCTGTCCAAATTTTGAATAAAGAAAACAAGGGACTAAATGTTACATTTAATTACAGATTCAATCAACGATGTATTTTTCCTGATTATCTATGACTTCCTTCCATTACTGTAGAATTCTTTTGGCTTTGATTCGAAGGACTCACAAATGTCAGTTTTAACCACTTCCTGTGTTACAAGAAACTGTTTCTTCCAAATTATTCTGCAAGCTACGAAACAAATGGTAGTCTGAAGGAGCAAGATCGGGAGAATAAGGTGGATGAGGAATTTTCTCCCAACCAAGTGATGTGATTCTTGCGGTGTAGGGTCGCGCATTGTCCTGATGAAACATCACCTCTTTTCGAGTCACTAGAGCAGGTCTTTTTTTTTCTCAAAGCTTGGTTCAAACGCTCTAATTGCTGACAGTATATTTGAGCATTAATTGTTGCATTAGGTGATAAGAATTCAAAGTGGATTATTCCTTGGCGATCCCACTAGATTGAAAGAAGAACCTGTTGCCCATGAAGTTCCGTTCTCGGCTGTGGCTGGGGTCCTTTCCCTTTACCAAGCCACTGTCTACGACGCGTAACATTTCGATAAAAGATCCATTTATTTGTCGCCAGTCACAAGTATATCCAAAAAAGATGAAACATGTTGGCGAGAATGGAAAGAAGAGCAGATGTCAACTCGAGATTTGAGGTTGTTTTCAGACAATTCATGAGGCGCCCATTTTCCAAGTTTAGGAACTTTTCCAAGTTGTTGAAGATGACGATGAACAGTTGTATGGTTTGAACTGAGAACCACTGCCAATTCCTCAACTGATAAAGCAGGATTTCCTTCAAGGGCTGCTTCAAGAAGCTTTTCATCAAACTCAACTGGACGTCCGGTTCGATCTTCATCTTCAAGGGTGAAATCTCCACCTCTGAATTTTGCAAACCATCTTCTGCAAGTTCTTTCATTCACACATTCCTTTCCATAAACTGAGTGAATGTTTCTAGCCGCTTCGGCTGCTGAGTTTTCTTTCTTGAACTCATAAAGCATTATATGCCTCAAATGATTCTTGGATACTTCCATGTTAGCACGGTTTTAATCAAACAAAATTTAATTTTATTATTCTCTGAAATAAAATTTGATCAGTTTAAATGCATCAAAACTTAAAAAAATGTTCAGCTCCATTAGACATTATAAAATACTCTTTAAATTTCGTTCATTTTAACAAAAAGGTAAAATTCGGACAGAACTTATGGGATGACCTGATAGGTTTCAAAAGACAATAAATGTTGAGGAAAAATAAATAATAGAAAAATATCAAACTTTGAATCCTGTCAAATCATTGAGTTCAAAAAGGGTTTGATTTGATTTGGTTTGGTTTGGTTTAATTCGTTTTACGGCATATCGAGTAAGACCTCCTATCGAGGAGAACATGATTAAAGGCTGTGTGTTCGCTATCCCGTGCAGCTTTGGAAAGAAATATAAAGGGGAGACAGACCCCACCCCTCTTAAGGTAAGGCTTCAAGAAGAACAGAAATCTGTAACACGAGGGGAAATGGAAAAATCAGGCGTGGCTGACCACATATGGAGAGAAAGGGGAGATCACCGCCCTCTGCTGGGTTAGGTTGAGATCATAGAAAAAGAACACCATTAGAAAATTTAATTTTTATTATTCTCTGAAATAAAACTTGATCAGTTTAAATGCATCAAAACATAAAAAAAATGTTCAGCTCCATTAGACATTATAAAATACTCTTTTAATTTCGTCCATTTTAACAAAAAAAGGTAAAATTCGGACAGAACTTATGGGATGACCTGATATTAAGTCGGTTTTTTCATTCAGTCCTATATAATATTTTGGTGTTATCTATTAAAATGTGTCCTGTGTTATATCTAAGCGTTGTAAATGACATCACATTTAAATGACAAAATTGATTCCAGCTCGCGAGGGAACGCTGAAATTAGCCAAACACAGTATAGCAAGCCGACAAAACCGCAATTCTTAATAACGCCAGTAGAGACAGTCAAACAAAAAAGGGAAAACAAAAACAAAAAGGAAATTTGGAAAGTTTACCAATTGTATAAAATAAATTAGTCGGAGGTTGAAAAAACTTAATAAAAGATTGGACAGACAGACCTTGGCGGCATTGTTCATAAAATAATCAAATAAAAATGTGCGTGTATGTGTGTGAGATAGCAAGAATTCTTTTAAATAAAAATTATTGAGCAATAGCGCCAAGGTCTGTCTGTCAAATATCTTATGTTTTTCCAAATTCTGACTATATATATATATATATATATATATATATATATATATATATATATATATATTCATTCATTTCACCTAAAGCAAGGCGGAAATGTCACTAATATTCAGAGAGTGAAATTGAGTATAGAAGAGACTCATGAAAGGACAAAAGGTAAATGTGATTCAAGAAGCTAGAAGATGGAGATTGAAATAGAAATTTTTGAAGTTTGTAGTTATTAAGGAAACAAATAAACGAACAGATAGGAGGTAGGAAAAGAAAGTGTTTGCATTTCACCGGTAAACTGGTGAGACCTAGCTGCCAATCGAGTTGCAAGCTTAAATTCATTTAGTCGGAGTACCGGGTAGGGAGCTCGTTTGAAGAGATGGTATGAAAATATTTGTAGAAAAGACCGAGAGAAACCACTCGAACGTCGGTGAGAAAGTGAATGAAGTCGAGATGCCAGACTGACATTGCAGATACTTCAACCACGGCCTGCAGACGACTTCACAATCTCCTGCAACTGTTCTCGGTGGTCTCCTTGTTTAAGTTGGTGAATTCTGACATAATACTTGCCTTCAATTTATCTTTGGTGTTATATGGAGTTTTGTTGGTTTCTCGTTCAACTGCGACCCCCACACAATATTTTTGCAAGTCTTGGGAGTTAAGTAGCCACGTGTACGGGGTGATGTTGTTGCAGGGATTGTCTGACAACCATAACTGGGTTCTCCTGCCTTTGCGGCATTGTGAGGAGACTTATTGCCAGAAATAGGGGCCTCTAGCAGCCACCCTCTTGACCCAATAAACACTACTTGATGTAGACCTCCGTGTTGAGTCTGAGGCTCTGTGGGAAGTAGAATGGAGGTATAACGTCGCCATAGCTAGTGACCACTCTAAGCACATTCGTAATCACAATTAGATTCATCCAACTCTTTCCGAATCCTCATCACTATCATCAGATTGACACCCAAACACTGAAATGTTCGTACTGGAGCTTGCGGCATGAATGCCAAGCAGTATATAATGCCGTTTCCAAATCT
This sequence comes from Acanthosepion pharaonis, assembly GCA_903632075.3. Taxonomy (NCBI): domain Eukaryota; kingdom Metazoa; phylum Mollusca; class Cephalopoda; order Sepiida; family Sepiidae; genus Acanthosepion; species Acanthosepion pharaonis. Next base: position 875,880 of record CAHIKZ030004908.1, on the reverse strand, counting down.
ATGCCAGAGGGAATTACATCATGGTGCATTTTTTCTCACAGTCGGTGCCCCAAGTGACCCTACTGTACAGTGCAGACGACAAAAAACAAAACAAAAACAAAAGAAAAACAATCAAGGCGCATGCGTGTAATGAAACATATGAAATGGCAACAATTTACCCATCGCCCTTTAAACCTGTCGTGTAATTGATTTGGATTGTTGTAACTTCTTCCTTTAATGTCGTTCTTATCATTCACCCCTTAGCCATCTATATCTAGAGACGAGACGCGTTAAATTTGAGCAACATCTAGTCGACAGACTGGGGTTAAAATAGGAAATTGAAATGATACATATGACACACTCATAGCCTCTCTCCCCCACCTCACTTCCTCACTTCGTTAACTTTAGTATACTTGATGAGGTCCGTCAAAAAAACGTGTGAATTTCTTTTTCATTTTTCATTTCAGCTTTTGGAAGTAAAGTCTGATGATCCAGAACCCTGTTAAAGGGTTATGGTGAAATAGCTTATTACATGGAATCTTAACGTGTTCTGTTTTTTTTATTCATTATATATATATATATATATATATATATATATATATATATATATATATATATATATATATATATATTATGAAGATTGCGTTCAAGCATGAAAGAAACTGTTATCAATCGGTGCTGACATTAGTGACCAGACTGCTTATAATTTGAGACGCTTTAACGATGAGATATTTTCATTTATACTACAAAATTCAAAACCTGATGTACATCTGTTGAAGCAGATACCATGCAATAAAAACAAAAAAGATTCGTGCATTTTAAAATGACTGTGATTCCGACAAAAGTCGGCCTTGATTGATTATTTTAATTTTTAAAAACTTATTTGTAAGGGATGAAGTTTTAATATCGGGCATGTAGTGATTCTTGATAAGAATTACCTGGTATTTAATTTTGAATTAAAATACAGAATAGAGCTTTATATTATTTAATATAGGGGAAACAGAAACGTTCTGAAAGTCGCTATACATTATTATGCTTCTTCAGACGATGGTAAATGACTGGGGAGTAAACGATTATTTTATTTAAAAAGTAAAATAGCTCTTCTTTTTTTCGAAAGAAAAGAGAATACGAGAAGGCTCGTTTTAATTCTAATCTTGTGTTTGTTGGTCTTCTCTTCTCTTTCAATAAAAAAATGTAATCGTTTAATCAACTGTCATTTCCCATCGCCAGTTTAGTGCCGAAACACCAATGTGTAGGGATTGTTAATATACTTTTTAAAAATTCTTATATATATATATATATATATATATATATATATATATATATATATATATATATATATATATCGTATATTTCCACATATAAGGCGACCTATAGATGAGACGAAACCCACAATCTAGGTAAATTTTCATGATTTTATTTCATATCTGTAATACAATTCTACAAACACGTAGGCTAGACCGCGTGCCAGTTGCAGTCAAATTATCATAATGATTCCTCCGAGTAAAAGTCTGATCTTATTGCAAATTATGTTTTGATTTTATATATATATATATATATATATATATATCTTGACAAGTGGAGTGTATAATTTCCGGAGGGTCGTCTACGAAATTCTGGACTCAGGATGCTGAAGTAAATATCAATCAGCTAAGTGACAATCCTTTTACTTACATTAATTCTCTCTTTTTATATTTATCTCTCTATCTCTGTCTCTCCATATATATATATATATATATATATATATATATATATATATATATATATATATATATGTTCATTCACTTGTGTGTAAAAAGATTTTTACCTCGATCAAGAAACCGTCTATCAAAATTCTGATGATTGATCAATTTGGACATATTCTGCCGAATATCTTGAACTTTCCCCCTTCTATCTGCTTATTTCCGCATCCACCACAAAGACTGAAATGTCCTCAGTAAGAAGACTAATTTGACCATGTAACTCGACCTCGCCCTCAGTGGTCAACGGTGGGAACTCAATCACTGTCGTAATGGAAGCATTTTGAAAGACATCTTTCTCGTACATTGGATAGACAGTTCGTCACACAGTGGGGATTGATCTCACAGCAAAATATGTATAAATCCAGCTTTCTGATCATTGAACTACGTGGTGACATTGTATTATTTATTGAGTTTAACCTAGTTTGACATAATGCCTTATAAGTAGGATAAATAACAAGGATTGATATCACAGCAGATGCCCTGAATTCCAAAATTACTAAAAAGTAATAAACGACTAATATTCAGTCCATTAACTGCTTCAATCTTCGTGAGTTTTAATATAGCTTGGTGGCGCCCATTTCCTTGCTAGATTCTTAACCGTCAACCGGAGAACGCGGAATATGGTAGAGGTTATCCTTCTCAACCAAAGTTCCCCTTTAAATATTATACTGTATTCATCTTTCATAACAAGATAATATTTAGGTATTTGTCTATATTTCTGAGATGAGGTATTATGTACAGTATTTACATTAGTCGGACTATTGTCCTCATCTTTGTCGCCATATTTGTCACAACGTTTCGGCCGTTGTACGCTCCGGCGTTCTTCAGGTGGTTGGAATTTCGAACTGAACCCTTTATTTCGATCGCTGGGGTAGATTGTTCTAATTCCACATGCCATGTTTGATGGATATGTTATCTCCTGCTAATTTTTTCTCCACTGCCTTAACCAGGAATTGAACTCACCTTCTTTGGGTCTGTCACTGGATCTAACCAACGCCTTTATCCACTGTGCCATGTGTCCTTGAGGACATCTGGGTATGAACTTCTGAGTATTATAAACCTAATGTTTTCAGCATCATTTTTACCAGTGCTCATATTGCAATTTTTTTTTTTTTTTGCTGTTATCATTGCATGTTTTTACCAGAGTTCATATTGCAACTTTGTTATCATTGCTTTTCTCTGGCACTCCTTATTACTGGTTCCCATATTGTATTTATTTCTATGCTTGGTCGGCTCAGGAGATTTTTGTGGCCTAGCATATGTGCTGATTCCTTACAACACCGAGCAAAAGTCATAAGTGGCGATCCAGAGACGTTAGATAAGGAATTGGTCAGTATAAGTAGTACCCTTCAACGCAACAACTACCCTGGGTATATGGCAGCAGCCCCCAAAAACTGGGATAGGCGGGTACAAGAGGAGGAGGAGGAGGACAACAACACTCAGAAAACAGTCTGCCTGCCTTATGTGAAGGGGTTATCAGAGAAAATACAAAAGATCTGCGGTCCATATAACATCAGGACAACCTTCAAAAGCGTGACAACACTTCGCAGGTATCTCTCACGAGTGAGACCCCCATAGAGAGGAACATGACTAAAGACTGTGTGTACGCTATCCCATGCAGCTGCGGAAAGGAATATAAAGGAGAGACAGGCCGCCCCCCTCAAGGTAAGGCTTCAAGAACACCAGAAAGCTGTAACGCGAGGGGAAGTAGAAAAAATCAGGCGTGGCTGACCACATATGGAGAGAGAAGGAGGTCACCGCCCCTGTGGGATCTTGTTGAGATCATAGACAGAGAAACACCATTGGAAAATTCGTAAACTTAAGGAATCAGCACATATGCTAGGCCACAAAAATCTCCTGAGCCGACCAAGCATAGAAATAAATACAATATGGGAACCAGTAATAAGGAGTGCCAGAGAAAAGCAATGATAACAAAGTTGCAATATGAACTCTGGTAAAGACATGCAATGATAACAGCAAAAAAAAAAAAAAAAAAAAAAAAATTGCAATATGAGCACTGGTAAAAATGATGCTGAAAACATTAGGTTTATAATACTCAGAAGTTCATACCCAGATGTCCTCAAGGACACATGGCACAGTGGATAAAGGCGTTGGTTAGATCCAGTGACAGACCCAAAGAAGGTGAGTTCAATTCCTGGTTGAGGCAGTGGAGAACTTTCAGAGGGAAAATTAGCAGGAGATAACTGATAACTGACATCCATCAAACATGGCACGTGGAATTAGAACAGTCTACCCCAGCGATCGAAATAAAGGGTTCAGTTCGAAATTCCAACCACCTGAAGAAGGCCGGAACGTACAACGGCCGAAACGTTGTGAGGATGAGGACAATAGTCCGACTAATGTAAATACTGAATATTTAGGTATTTGTGCAAAAATAGTTTTAATATTGTTTTCATATTTTATAAATGCTATAAATCATTCTTCTTTCATGTGCTGTGTCCTTTAGGCGATCATGGATCATCACATCTTCTTGTCCCTTTTAGATCTTAATAAGTTCTGTCTTTTTGTTATTTCTCGCAAACTCTGTTCTACTATCCATTTCCTCAAGCTCATCAAGTACTTTACGCTTGCTTTCCTCTGTCCCTCTTTCCCTAAGTATGTCCTGTGAGTATCAGTTTCTCTAAGCCCTCCTTCTTCAATATGTTCCTCAGAAATTTCAACTCCCTCTTCCCGATGTTAAGTATAAGTTTCCTTTTTTTCTCCAAAAATGTTTTTGCTCACATGTTCGGTCAATGCCAAGTTAAAAATACATTTATTTGTAGCTTATCTCAATGTTTTCAATGCGATGGTTGATGCTTAATGGCTAAGGGTCTTATTCGAGGTTCCATGCTGTTTAGAAATAATCGTAGATCTCCTCGTTTTGTATTTTGAAGGCGGTTTCTTTGTTTAGTAAGAAGCCGTGTAACTACGTTGAAATCAAATTTAGCCATTAGGAATCTGGAAAACTAACGAAAAAAAGTTTGATAGATTCCCACAGATTTAGATAACTTTTAAAAATTTCATTTTTCTAGGTAATTTTGAATAATGTTTGAAAATTTGAAAAATGGATAAATGTAAAACACCAGAGTATTTTCACCGCTCCGGGTATATTTACCCACCGCCGACTATGTTCACCCCCAAGGAAATAAAAATTCACAGTGCCCCCATTCTACATAACAGAGCCCACAAAAGGGCGCTAGCGCCCATGTTGGGAAGCACTATTCTATAGGTTTCAATTTGTTCTATTTACCTTTAGCTGTAGGAAGATAATATGGATTTATACTTTTCCCAAGGGTATTTTTTTAAGCATTTAACCCCAAGCAAGGAGGAAGTGCTACTAGCACGCAAGGGGTTACAAAGATTGGGAGCAAGAAAAAAGAGGCGTGATAGAGGAAAGGATGAAGAGAAGGACAGGGAATTAGATCAAGGCATCTGAATATGTCGATTGACATTGCATTTAAATAATTGAAGATTATGGCTATCAGGGAAGCAAGTGAAAGGAAGGCAGTTCCACAGACGGGAAGTGCGAGACATGGAGCTATTGGAGTAAAAGAGACGGCTACATTTAACTGTTTCGACAGTGAAAGGGTGGGACCGAGAGGCCAACCTAGTAGCCCATTTAAATTCATGCAGTTTGGGAACCAGCGGAAATAGCTTGTCAGAGTAGTTGCCATGAAAATATTTGTAGAAAAGACAGAAGGTTATGACGGCACGTCTGTGAGAAACTGACTGTAGGCGAGATGCCAGGACCAATCACATTGAATTTCCGTCTCTAGAGTTTGAACGGAATGAACCCTAATTCAGTTCTACGATTCCTCAATCCGAGCCGACATTCACCCTGCAAATGTCACAATTATCATTAATAAACGTAAGCAAGTTGTTGTAAAGTTTTTAAACGTATTTATCCTAAAGACATTAATATATATATATACAGCAGTTTGATTTTAGTCACATAGCATAATGCGAATTATTCATTTATATTCATATGCAAATTTATAAGGTCATTTTTTTATGATAAACGAATGATTGATTAACTGATTTTGGATTGAAAGAATAATTCTTTTTTTTGCGTGTGTAAATTGCATTAACATCTTTTTGGGATATGAAAATGTTTTTTTTCCAAATACACGTAATACTGTTTAATCCATAGATGGAGGAGGAGATGGATTCATACTTTTCTCAATTACATTTACGCGTAAGTGTCAAAACCAGCCAGAATTCGAACTTGGCTCTCCGATCTTTCAAATCGAGCTGTATATTCTCTGGGCGAAAAAGAAACGTACAACAAGAATTTGGAATTATTTTTCTGACACGTCGAAAGTAAATCTGCATGCAAATATATGTCATCCTTTCATTTTCTGGAGGAATTTCTGTGGAAGACACCATAAGCCCATCATTCAAAACACTAGATTTAACACCTGATCTTCTTACTAATCAGCTGCTGTTGATGAATTTAGATATGGTATATAACAGTTCCGATAGCATACCTAATTTATTGACTAAGGAAAAAAAACAATATCCTGTATAATTCATGGAACCTGTGACAAGGTAGAAAAACTTTTTTCTATCAATATTAGTTACGAGCCAAATGACGTATACATACCAGGAATCCCAAATCAGCTCAACAACTTTTTTTTATCTGCCGTGTTCCTTCAGGGCGTAGGCGATCATGGACATGCACATCGTCCTCTCACTTGTAGCTTTTAATAAGTTCGAAACCAGTTTAAATGTAATTCATTCCTAATACCAGTCTTTATACACATGCTTGCAAAAAGTTTTAGGAGAAATACATTAAGTTATTATACACTCTTATTTTATTAAGTTGATTGTTTGTATAGCAGGATGATGGTCTTATAAGCGTAGTTCCGGTGTAGCACAGGGACGGACGTATTGTGCACCCAATGTGGATCGAAAGGACTTCTCAGTCGTAAGTGATCTAGCGAGACAATCTTGCTAATCATTACACAACGTCGAGGTGCCCAAATTGTTTAGCACAATGTTGTGTTCACTTGTGACTGTGGAACGTGAGGATTGGGAACTCATAATAATAATAATAATGGACTATTCCATACTTGATAAATACTGCGCCTCAGGAGTCAGTAGTTCAAGTCGAGTCAAGAGTCGAGTCAGAGGCAGTCCAAAACAGAGTCGCGTTCAGACAAATACTGCAAGACATTGGAATAGTGATACTGGTCGAGATTACATTGTTCTCTCTACTAAACCTGATTGTTCATACTAATACTTCTACTTCTCTGTATATATTCTTGTTTGTAATATATCTGTGTTATTCCATACCTGTGTTCGAGTTCTTCTTTATTGGTTCTACCTTGGACTATCACCGTGGTACAAGGAACTGGACCATAACAATTCTCAAGCACAAAGAAAATGTCTAAGTTCGCGTTCATCACACATTTAAGCTTAGTTAAAATTCTAATCATTGCTTCTAAAACAATAAAATCCGCCGAGGAGTGAAAGTTGTTAAACTAATAGCGGTGTCAACGGAAAAAAAAAGTCCTTTTGACACTGTTTTCCGCTGGTCCGTGGTTAACCAGTTTTGCTATTCTTTTTTAAGCTTTTGTCTTTATAGAAAATATTGTTCAGGAACGAACAATGCGGTTTTCACTTTTAACTATGGGTGCAAATCAGCCAACGATAATTTGGAAAGCTCACTGTTTTGCCCCATATGCTTAAAGAAAAGTGGATAAAATTGTCTGCGAATAAATATGTGACAGAGGGAACAAATTAATGAGAGAAAGCAGAAACGAGGTAATAAAAAAAAAAGAAACAGTTCAAGAAGGAAAGAAGAAAAAAAGGAAGGAAAAAAGGTACAATGGTATTGATGAAATGAACCCCGTACGAAAGAACTGTAAAGTCTCGAACGGTTTTGAAAGGGAGGATGGAAAAGAGGTAGATAATGAAAGAAGGGAGAAACGAAGGAAAGAAAAAAATAGGCAGAACAGTTTTGATGAAAGGAAGTAAGATCGTACTAAAGAAAAGTAAAGGGACTGACAGTATTGAAGGAAGGAAGCAAGGAAGGAAAAGAGACAGAATGGTATTGATGAAAGAAAGAAAATCCGTACAAAATAATGATAAAGGGGCTGAATGGTATTGAAAAAAAGAAGGAAGTAAAAGTGTTAGAATGGTATTGATGAAAGGAAGTAAGGCCGAGCAAAAGAATAGCAAAGGGGCCGAGCGGTATTGAAGGAAGGAAGTAAGCAAGAAAGGAAAAGAGACAGAATGGTATTGCTGAAAGGAAGTGAGGTTGTGTGAATGGATATTAAAGGGGCCGAAAGAATGGATGAAGGAAGGAAGGAAGTAATGAAAGAAAGAAGGAAAGAAGACAGAACGGTATTGATGAAAGAAAGTAAGGTCGAGCGAAAGAAAGGTAAAGGGGCCGAGAGGTATTGAAGGAAGGAAGGAAAAGTGTCAGAATTGAATTGATGAAAGGAAGCATGCCGTAAGAAAGAACGGTAAAGTCTCGAACGGTATTGAAGGAAGGAAGGAAAGGGGGTAGAACTGTGTTGATGAAAAGAAGTAACGCTGAGTGAAAGAAACTTAAAGAGGCCTAATAGTATTGAGGGAAGGGATGGAAAGAGGCAGAATAGTTTTCAAGGCAGGAAGGAAGGAAGGAAGGAAGGAAGGAAACGAGATTTGCTTTGTAGGAAGGAAGGAAAAATGGCAGAACGATATTGTTGAAAAGTAGGAAAGCCGTACATAGGTAAAGTAGTGGAACGGTTTTAAAGGAAGAAAGAGAAAAAAAAGCCGTAAAAAGAAAGAAAAGAACGAAAGAAAAAATGTCTGACAGATGGAGGAAAGCATCAAAAGTAATAAGAAAGGATGAAAGGAATGACAGTAAGAATAAAGGAATAAAACTTGGAATGTCGTAAAAAAAGGTGGAAAAGAGGCGGAACGGAATTATTGGAATAACTTCGGATGGTAGGGAGAAAGAGAGGAATTTCGGAAGAAAGGAGGTGGAAGTGGTAAACCGAATTGAAGAAAGGAAGATCGTAGGAAAAAAGGGAAAAGTGGCAGAACGGAATTGAAGAAGGAAGAGTGACAGGTCGGAAGAAATTAAGAATAAAGAAAATATGATGAGAATATGGAAAAAAAAAAAAGCAAGATGCTGATGGGAGAATATAAAGGGAGAATAAAAGCAGGAAAAGAAAGTGTGATAGAAAGGAGGACGAATATAAAAAAAAAACAACTTGTGAATGAAAACGGAGAAAGAAAAATTAGATATAAAGAGTGGAGAATGGGAAAGAAAGAAAGAAAGAAAGAAAGAAAGAATAAAAAAGAAAGAATGAATGTGGAAAATAAGTAAAGAAAGGAAGGAAGATAAAATGAAAAAAAAGAAAGAAAGATCGAAAGAATAAAAGAAAGAATGAATGAAAGGAAGGAAGAAAGAAAGAAATCACAAAAGAAACATTTAAGAAAAAAGAAGGAAGAAAAATTGAAAGCATTAATGAAAGAAAAGAAGGAAGAAAGAAAGAAAATGGAAGAATGGAAGAAAGAAAGAAAGAAAGAAAGAAGAAAGAATGGAAGAAATAATAAAAGAAAGGAAGAAATAACGAAAGAAAGAAAGAAACAGGAAAGAAAGAAAAACAAGGGACGTTGAAAGAGCGAACCTATCAGAAAAAAATAACCAGAAATAAAATTTGAAAAGAAACCTGTGTTCCAAAAAAATCCAAGTGCAGAGGCATTAATTAAAAATAAAACTCAATAATAATTATTATAAATAGATGAAGAAAAGGAAACAGGAAATTACTGAAGAAAAGAAAAAATTAGCAAAAAAAGCCAGAGAATGAAACGGAACGAGTAACGTTCTACCATCACTGAGCGAACAGTGAATTATCACCTATAGCGACGAACAGGTGTACTCTCAGCGCTGCTCCGCACATTGAGTACGAGACAAACTAAACTGAGAACTCAAGTATTTTTTTTAAGCGATTCACCCCAAGCAAGGCGGGAAGCCACTAGGACGCAAGGGGTTACAGAAGATTTGGAGCAAGATCAGATAGGAGTGATAGAGGAAAGGATGAGGAGAAGGATAGTGGATAGATCAATGCAACTGAGATGTCGATTGACGTTACATTTGAATAGTTGGAGATTATAGCTCTCAGGGAAACTGGAATAGGGAAGGGAGTTCCACAGACGAGAGATGCGATATATGAAGCTATTGAAGTAGAAGAGACGGTTAAATTTAATAGTTTCGACAGAGCGGGATGCCAGCCTCGTAGGGCGCTTGAATTCATGAAGTCTTGGAACCAGCGAATGCAGCTCCTCAGTATAACACGTACGTAATATCCTTCGCTAAAAATACTGGAACGTGGTCAGTTCAATGTCCTTCTCCAGTAAGTATCTCACTCCTGCGATTTTCTACCTTTACAAAAGTCAGATCTGGACGATAATAGAGTATTGCTATCATATATGGACAGCAGCGCCCCAGTCCTTCATTTCCTGTCTCGATAAGGTCCAAAACCCTCTTCGTGTCCTTGTAGATGATTAATTATTTTTCACCTTACATTTTTCACAGACGAAAGGTCGCAAAACTTTTGCTGTTCTGTCATTACGTCCGTGGAAAGCATTTAGATGAACTACACTCTTTAGATCCACCTGTCCTAACTTTCAGAGTTAAGAACTCACCATGCCAAGCACATTGTATCAAGCATCCTCATTTCCTCTGAAAGAAATATAGACTGAAAGAAAGAAAAAAAGCAAAAGCAAAAAAAAAAGAGAGAAAGAAAACAAGGAAGAAAGTGAAAGAAAGGAATATAAAAGAAAGAAGGAAAAAACAACGAAAAAAAAAGAAGGAAAATTAAAAACGATGTAATACAACGAGAGAAAGTAGAAAGAAAGAAAACGACAGAAAGAAAATATAAAGAACGAATGGGAAAGAAAAAGAAAGATAGAAAAAACGAAAAGCAAAAAGAAAGAAAGCAGGGAAGAAAATGAAAGACGGGATATAAAAGAAAGAAGGAAAAACAACGAAGAAAATTAAAAACGATGTAATACAACGAGAGAAAGTAGAAAGAAAGAAAACGACAGAAAGAAAAATATAAAGAACGAATGCGAAAGAAAAAGAAAGAAAAAACAAAAAGCAAAAAGAAACAAAAACAAACGAACAAACAACGAAAAATTAAAGAAAAGAAGAAAAATTAA
>CAHIKZ030004908.1:812500-860000 GCA_903632075.3 Acanthosepion pharaonis | reverse complement strand
CGCGAAAATGTGGCATATGGGAACATCAACAATCCCTGTTGTAGCTGGAGCCCTAGGACTGGTTGGAAAAGATTCCAGTAGACTAATTGAAGGGATTCCTGGAAGTCCATGCCTCAAGGAGATACAAAAAATTGTTCTGACAAGTACAGCCCACACCTTACGAAGGGTTTTATCTATGTAATCATTTTTTTTTTTTTTTTTGTCAGTGGAAAGTGTCATGACGCCATTTCTAACCTTAGGTCCCTGGGCGGGACCCGGAAAGAAATATGTAAACGCCAGAAATCAAAGAAAATACAAATAATAATAATAATAATAATAATAATAATAATAATAATAATAATAATAATAATAATAATAACCAGTAGAGATTCTATGTTAAGAACGTGTAATGGAGAACGTGTTAGAACATGTAATGGAGAACGGTTCGAAATCGGAGGCCCAGGTTCGAATTCCGATCGGTCCCGTTACATTTACTTACGTGGAAATACACTTGAGAAATGTATGAATCCAGATTCTCCTCAAGCTGTGGGTTCAATAGTAGCACTTGTACCTAGAAAAATAATTTTAATTCTAAAAAGACAATTTTTAACCCAATATTCATTCGCAAAGTAGTCTTACAATTCAAAATGTTTGGAAAAAATACGAATCTATCAATCAATCCATGTATGGTAACTACTAAGATAATCTATTACCCCATGTATGTTCATCGCTTTGTCATTATCTTCTCATTGTTTCCTTTATTCCTTCCAATAATAATTGTATCCTCATATTATTCCATATAAACAAAACGTTTTTTGTTTCTTATTTCATTGGGATAGAGAAAGTTTTAATTCCAAAAACATATGCCAAGTATTAAGAAGCAAGAAAATTAATTTGGAAACAAAGAAAAGAGTACTGGACAGTCACGTAATATCATTCCTCCTATATTCCAGTGAATGCTGAACAATATCCTCAGAGATGAAAAAAGAACGGATTTAAAACAAACGTGATTCTACAGAAGAATGCTGGGGATACCATGAACCGAACAAATGAGCAACGACAAGTTTTAAAGAAAATGGAAACAAAAAGGACACTTGTACTTAACATCAGTAAGAGACAGTTGAAATTTCTACAGAAGGATGCTGAGGATGACATGAACCGAACACGTGAGCAACGACGATGTTTTAGAGAAAATGGAAACAAAAAAAGGACACTTGTACTTAACATCAGTAAGAGACAGTTGAAATGTCTACAGAAGGATGCTGAGGATGACATGAACCGAACATGTGAGCAACGACGATGTTTTAGAAAATGGAAACAAAAAGGACACTTGTACTTAACATCAGTAAGAGACAGTTGAAATTTCTACAGAAGGATGCTGAGGATGACATGAACCGAACATGTGTTCAACGACGATGTTTTAGAGAAAATGGAAACAAAAGGACACTTGTACTTAACATCAGTAAGAGACAGTTGAAATTTCTACAGAAGGATGCTGAGGATGACATGAACCGAACATGTGTGCAACGACGATGTTTTAGAGAAAATGGAAACAAAAAGGACACTTGTACTTAACATCAGTAAGAGACAGTTGAAATTTCTACAGAAGGATGCTGAGGATGACATGAACCGAACATGTGAGCAACGACGATGTTTTAGAGAAAATGGAAACAAAAAAAAGGACACTTGTACTTAACATCAGTAAGAGACAGTTGAAATTTCTACAGAAGGATGCTGAGGATGACATGAACCGAACATGTGAGCAACGACGATGTTTTAGAGAAAATGGAAACAAAAAAGGACACTTGTACTTAACATCAGTAAGAGACAGTTGAAATTTCTACAGAAGGATGCTGAGGATGACATGAACCGAACATGTGAGCAACGACGATGTTTTAGAGAAAATGGAAACAAAAAGGAAACTTGTAGTTAACATCAGTAAGAGACAGTTGAAATTTCTACAGAAGGATGCTGAGGATGACATGAACCGAACATGTGAGCAACGACGATGTTTTAGAGAAAATGGAAACAAAAGGAAACTTGTACTTAACATCAGTAATATACAGTTGAAATTTCTACAGAAGGATGCTGAGGATGACATGAACCGAACATGTGAGCAACGACGATGTTTTAGAGAAAATGGAAACAAAAAGGACACTTGTACTTAACATCAGTAAGAGACAGTTGAAATTTCTACAGAAGGATGCTGAGGATGACATGAACCGAACACGTGAGCAACGACGATGTTTTAGAGAAAATGGAAACAAAAAGGACACTTGTACTTAACATCAGTAAGAGACAGTTGAAATTTCTACAGAAGGATGCTGAGGATGACATGAACCGAACATGTGAGCAACGACGATGTTTTAGAGAAAATGGAAACAAAAAGGACACTTGTACTTAACATCAGTAAGAGACAGTTGAAATTTCTGGGGCACATAATGAGGAAAGACGACTTGGAAAATTTGATACAGGACAGATCGAATGGAAAACAGACAGAGGAAAACAATGCTTAACCTACTTAGAGAGATTGAGTAAATGAATGGCGGAACAGGGCTTAAAGAGATGAGAAACGACAAAATTTATTAATAGATACACATGACTGGAAATTGCGGAGAGCCATGATCGCTAACGTCCTAAATGTATAAAGCACGTAGAAGTAAAAGGAGGGGGATATTCAGTTCCCTTAAACTCAATACCAAAGTAAAACACGCATATTAAGGATTTTCCGGTAAGTGATTTTTCAAAGCTCAATTCATCCGAAGGAAGGTGATAACACCACTAAGACGTAAGGGGCCACTGGACGTGAAAGAGAAGGAAAATATTTTAGAAGTATCCGGAAATCTAGTCCTAAAGTGGAAACTAAGGATAGAATCTCTACTGCTGTATAATAGTCTGGGGAGAAATTTGAACCGGGCAATAGGCGAACCTATCAACTCCTATTCAGGAAAAACTTAAAATAAATGGTATAAATTTCAGACCAAAATATACATTTGCAGATTCGAAAATAAATACTTAAATACACCCCGAACCACGCAAATCACCGGGTAGTTTAATTTACGATTTCTCGTTTTTCTGTGAATTTGATAAAACTTTCCCCAGCTGGTTTGCTCAATATAGCAACAAAATTTTTAGATTTTCATTATTCTCTGTAACGTCCTTTATTTTAATTTTTTTCAGATTCGTCAGTATTATGGTAAACCATACTAATAGCTTTTGAATAAACATAGCCCATCTAGACATTTTTTGAGAAAATGAAGAATAATTGTACGTATGAACCATATCTTGAATAGATATTTAACAGAAAACATAATAGCATAAATTATATTGACATAATAAATTATTTAACCACCCTAGTACCATTTTGACGAATAACTTCAAAACACTATTCTTCATGGAATTTGTCATTTTTTTATATAGTAGCAGGTTGGACTGTCACAGTTGTAGCTTTGATGGGGGCCCATGAGATATCTTTTGACGTAAAATGGCGTCCATCGGCATAAACATCTTGTTTAATTATCCTTTCACTTGCATGCCTTAAGAACCTAAGAATGCTTGGATATCTCCGCCAAAGTTGGAGGGAGTGTTATCATACATGAATACTAGAGTCCTTAGAAACGTTTAGGGTATGTCTTCTAGCCAGGGATCTAAGACCTCTTCAGGTGATTGCAGTCGTCAGCTGCGGACACTACAACAGCTTCTGACGCCCTAGCGTCAGAAGCCCTAGTCTGTTCCCAATGATACCAACCCTGTTGCCGATGGTGTAAATGTTGGTGACGCTCATCTCCAAAATAGACCAAAACATTTGCCAACCATCAGGGTCTCCCTGGTCTCGTCAGTAAACATAACAAAACTCATATCTAACTTTATGTACTTCCGAGCCCATTGAAGCCTTACATTGCTGTGACAGGGCATTAAACGAGGCAATTTCAGGGAAGCTCGCACGGAAGACATGGCCCCCCTGGTGGTGGTGGTGGGGGGGCGATATCTGGTAGTTTTCCGTACTTGATGAAATCCAATGGCGAAGAAAATGGCTTCGGTTGTTTATTTTAGTTTTCCACAGTAATTTATAATTATGCGGCTAATATTCCTTAAATGCGTAGCTGTCACATACTTGGGGGTCCGACAATCGGATCGTTCTTTCCTTGACAAAGAATCTCTCAGGAACCGTCTAACCGTGTCCGCGTGACGACTTAACTTCACCACAATGACATGTAGAGAAGTGCCTTTAGCACTTTCCATAATTTTTCTTCGTAACGCTAATATACGTAATGCCGTGACGCTTGACTAAAGACTGACTCCAAAAAGACTTCTTTTTCCTTAAATCTTACCTGGAGTTCTTTAATTATAGCTATGAACTAGTTCATATCTTCACCTGGTTGTAAGATTTACCCCAAATCCTCCATTTTGCGATTAATAGTTTTTATAAATATTTTATTTTTATTAGTATTTGTATCTCCCTCCTCTTTCTGAAAATTTCGCCAGCGTACTTGACTTTGTAGCGTCTGCGTCTCGCATCCACTTCCAATTGTTCAGTACGCTTTCTTTTTCTTGCATTTGTCCTTTTGGGTTCCACGACTTGTTGTGGTGCTGGCACATCGAAACATATCATATAGTATTTTTATCAGATATTCCAATGTTTCTGGTCTTTCAGCAATTAACCTTTTTCAGTTGATTATGGTATTTTATGTTCAAATAATTTCGCTTTTACCACGTAAATAAACACTCCGATTCTTGTTGATATGGTGCTGTTTTCCCAAGTTTCTTTGCCATCCTTATATGCTCTAAAGAACACTTTATCGCCGACTTTGAAACATTGGGTGTGGTTTTTGATATCCGTTCGTGTTTTTGACTTGGTAATAATTTGTCGAATACGATTTTACTACTCTAGCAAACAATAATTCCGCCGGCAATATGTCTGATATATGTATTAGGTTTAAGTGTTACACAGAAAACTTTCAGAAATTTTTCCTCATTTACTTTTTCAAGACTTGCTTTCTTCAACGATGTTTTGAACGTTCCCACAAAAGGTTCCGCTTGTCTGTTCGACCATCGGTAAACAGCGAGGTAGTAATATGCTCAATGGAGATCATCTTACAAAAGTCTTCGAATTTCTATGCCCGTGAACGGCGTTCTGTTATCAGAGACTATGGTATCTTGCATGATATATCTTGCAAACAGTTCATGCAAGAAATTCATTGTCGCTGAAGATTTTGGATTGTTGCACTTATAAGTTTCCCGACATTTAGTAAAACTATCATCTACCATAAGATAATGCGATCCATTCATAGGACCTGTAAAATCTATATGCAGTCTTGACCACAGCGTGTCTGTCTTTGGCTAAGGTTCTATCTTTATGTTAGCTTTGCTGGAGGCAGAGCATAACCTCTGCAATCTTTCCCTATTCTTTCTATATATTGGTCGATTATGGTCGAATATACGAAAATTCTCATCAGAGATTTCATTCTTGAAATACCAGGATGTTCGCTATGAACATCCTTCAATATTCACTTCTGTAACACACTAGGCATTACAACCCTTTGCCCGAACATTCTACACCATTGCGAGTAAGCTTTTAAGTCTAGATTTCGTTCTTTGTTACTTTCTTTCAATTGCTTTGTTTATTTTCGCAATAACGAGGTCATTTTTCGCTACTGGAAACTCTTGTACTTCGCTGTACAAAATTGTTTTATTTCCATTTCGCGTTTTAGTGCTGCAATGACTTTGTTCTCAAAAGATTCCACATTTTTAGGTATTAATCTTGATATCCACCCGCATGTCGTAATTTTTGTGACAGATGGTTCACCATCATAAAATAAAAGTTTAATAAGACGGTACCCCAGAGTGGTAAACTATTAGGATTCCTTTCTTTGAACCATATATTTTTAATAGAGGACTCTGGTCTGTTTGCAACCTAAAATATCCCCTATGAATACATTTATGAAATTTCTTCACAGCATATATAATTGCTAGAGCCTCTTTTTTCGAACTGGCTGTAATTTTTCTGTGTTTGTAGAAACGAGCGAGAATCATAAGCGAAGGCTTTCATTTTACCACCATCGTATTTGTGTAAAATCACGGCTCCAGTACCATAACGCATCTGACGCCACTGCCATTTCTGCTTTTGGATCATAGTGTGCTAATGATTAATCTGACGTAAGTCTTTTTTATTTCGTCAAATGCTTTTTGAGAGTTATCATTCCGCTTCCACTTTATTCCATTTTTAAGTTCAGTGGAGCTCTCAAATTAAGCATTATATGTACATATATTTGATAGTAATTAGCCAGTCCTAGAAAGCTTGTAACGTAGTCACGTTTGTTGGTGGAGGCATATTTTCAATTGTACTTGACCTAAACGGATCTGGCTGACTCCATGTTTAACAATAATTTGACAAAGGTATTTAATTCTCGGCGAAAACAATTCGTATTTTTCTTCATTGAGCTTGAATCTGATTTTTAATTTTCCCAGATTTGTTTTCACATACCCTACATGTTATTCTTTCGATACACTTTTGATTAAAATTTCGTCCATATACATCACTGCGAAATCGCAGTCCGCAAGCATGGTATCTATATCTTGTTGAAAAATAGCTCTTGCCACTTTTATACCAAAAGGAAATCAGTTAAACTTACATAAAACTCTGGTTGTAGTTATGCTCGTTAATTCTAGACATTCTTTTTCAATCTGAATTTGTAAATACGCTGTAGAGAGATCCAGATTTGAAAATATTCTTCTGCCGTTTAACTTCGAAAAAATTTTCTCTGGATTTGGTAACGCGTAGTTATGTGTTTCTAAACAAATATTTATTGCTGTCGAGATATCCACGCAAATACATTATCTTTCTTCACAGACACTGCTGGTGCAGCACATTTTGAAAAGTTAATTTTTTTCTATTACAGCAATTCTTTCGTGCTTGTCCATCTTTTTGCTGCTTGTTTCAATGCTGCGAATGCTGAGTTCTGTTTCGGTATAAACACAATTTTACCAGTTTTTTTTTCGGTAATATGTAGTTGTAGTATTTATCATACTCTATCGGAGCTATTTTCCTCAAAACTATCTTCTTTTTCTTTCCTCTTCCCAGGCGCTGCATTCTTGACTGAATATTTGTTCATATCTCCGAAAATACGCAAAAAAAAAAAAAAAAAAAATCAGTACTTCATCAGAATTGTATACAAATTCTGAAATAATGTTTTGGACAGCTTCTTGCGTAGGACGTTGAATTATTTGTTTTCTTCAGAATTATATCCAACAACTCCTGTTGCTGTTTTTGTAGTTCTAGCAACTGTTGATTTTGCTGTTATTGCTGTTTCTGTTTTTTTTTTTTTTTTATGAATTACAACTATTGAAGCCAAAATGTGTTCCATATTCGCAAGAATATTTTTCTCTCCACCTAAGAGAAAATTTCTTTTCTTCTACACAACAAGATTTTTTTTTTAAATCAAAGTGGTTAAAAGACTTGTCGTCACCCTTATCCTTGTTCACAAAGCAACAAGTATATTTTCCTGTGCTACTTTCTTGTAACTTTATTTACAACTCGTATGAGTCACTGAATCCTCATTATTGTAAGTCGTAAGAGATTTGAATCCTCGTCCCAACGGTTATAAATCTCCTGAGTTTCGAATCTCTCGTCGCCACTGCTATAACACTCTTCGGATCGCTTATCATATAAATAATGCTTCGGCTACTTTCCATGACGCCTGTACTAATTAGTTTGAAGGCTGACTCTAAACGGCTTATTTTTCCTTACATCTAACCTGGAGCTCTTTATTTATAGTTATGGACTGATTCATATAGTCACCGGGGGGTTTACTATTTACTCCACAACAATGACAGAGGCCTTTTCTACGTCCCATTGTTCTTATAGAGGAGAAACCATATCAGCATGGTTTACCCAAAAACTTTCAAATCTGAAATAAAAAGGACGTTACACAGAATAATAAAAACCTAACAATTGTGTTGCCAAGGTGTAAAACCAGATACAGAAAAAAACACAGAAAACATACAAAAAATAACTTTAATTACATTATTCGGACTATTGTCCTCAAATTGTCGCCATATTTAACACAACGTTTCGGCCGTTGTACGATCCGGCCTTCTTCAGGTGGTTGGAATTTCGGACTGAACCATTTATTTCGCTCACTGGGATAGACTGTTCTAGTTCCACGTGCCATGTTTGATGGATGTCAGTTATCAGTTATCTCCTGCTAATTTCCCTCTGAAAGTTCTCCACTACCTTAACCGGGTATTGCACTCACACTCTTTGGGTCCTGTCACTGGATCTAATCAACGCCTTTATCCACTGTGCCATGTGTCCTTGAGGACATCTGGGTATGAATTTCTGGGTATCAAAAAGAAGGCAAACCTCTCTACTCCTATTGAGGAAAATAACTAAAACTAAATATAAATAGTATAAATTTCAGTCCAAAATACCCATTAAAAAATAAATACTTAAAAAATCTAGTAAAGAAAAATGCAGCAAATTACAGCAAAATAAAAAAAGATTAAACATAATAAAATAAGAAAATTGGACAAGTACAAGTACAATCAAAAACATTAAACCTCTTCAGGTCAGGGAAGTGTAGTGGATTGCTAACTAGGATTGTAACTATTTGCATATGTTACGTAGAAGAGATATAAAGTGTGTAGTAATCTAGAGACAAGCAAGAATTTGACTACTGATCATATGTTGTAGAACAACACAATACAACAAAAACAAATATAGGAAAACTTATTTGTTTCTCTTCAAGTGGAACTCTCCAGATTATTCGCCATTTTCTCCGTATCTCGCGATGCTTTGTCCAAATCATTTTTAATCAGGTCAAAAATACGAACAAGCATTTTAATTTCAAACGATTGCTAAGCCAATTCGCCGGCCTCAGGTGGCGTTGCATCCAGTAATCGTTTAACAAAAGTTCCTAACAGTCGTTGATACTGTAGAGATACGGCAGATACATAATTACTGAGTCAGAATGTATTATTTAATTGTTACTGCTTCACTTCTATTTGTCTTACGCCGTTCTAAAAACAGGTCTATCGGAAAATCGGGTGGCGACTTGTCTCAGCAAGAAAAAATTATTTAATAAAAATTGATTTAATAAATCGGCGCGACAGTAAACCAAAACCATCCATAATATCATCGACCATTGCAAAAGAAATAATAGCACAATGAATTAAAAGAGAAAAAATACAGAGATCTACGCTGAGTGGACTGATTTAAAATCCAACAGTCACCAACGGCTCTAATATATTTTTCGAAGTTAATGAATTTTTATTTATCAATTTTAAAGATTTTCATCAATTTAAAAGTTTTTTTTAGTGGATACTCATATCTGAGTAGACGTTCCATTTATTTATTAAACAATATATTTTATTATTTTCTTCAACCAGCCTAAATACGGAAGAAAAGTTATTAAAGAAAAATATATATTTTCCGGCAAGATTCTAATCTACGTCACTCTGGGCAGAGGAAAATCGTCGTTAGATCCGATGTGCTTTATCCAATTCGTTCACGGAGCAGCCTTACTGAGTGAGCAAACTTTGAAACGTACCTTTAATCATAACTCTTTTAATAAGATTTTTCGTCTATTTAGGGTGGTAGACAAAAATAATTAAATATATATTTTTAAGAAATAAATTGATCGCCTGTTCAGATATGAGTATCCAATAAAAATAAACAGTAAAATCGATTTATTGCTCCTCTTAACCTAAAAAAATCACAAAGTGTTTTCCTTTTTTTGTCTTTTATTCCGAACTAAAGAAGCCGAATCTAATACCGCTCAGGAAAACGCGTAATTTACCTCTGTTTTTTCTACAAATGAAACTGTTCTGATGAGCATTTTTCACTAGTATTTCGATTACATTAATTTAAGCATGCAACAGGATTTGAGACTAGGTGAAATTCCTTGCTTTCACTGCCAACCTAAAATCTTCAAATATTTAAATATAACTTCATTCCCCATCTTTGGTTTTTCTGAACCCTGTTCCTTTATTGTTCTTTTGTCACTTCTCCTCGTTAAAGTCTTTTATTTGTGGGGTAAGGAAACTTTTACTTAGAATCAGAAAGACGCAATTGAAATTTGTAAAGTATATAATGAAGAAAATGCACTGAAAAAAATTGACACTCACAGAACAAGTCACGATGTACAGATGAAATCAAAGAATAACCTATCAAACCAACTGTTTTAAAAGGTTGTCTGAACAGAGTTTTGGAGTGTTGTAGCATACATACGGACGATAATGGGTATGTCCTCATTCATATAAATACAGTAGTAAATACTCTATGTTGATCTGCTGTTTGAGATGTATCTATAAAAAGAATACCCCCTCGGCCCGGTGGCTAGGATCAAAGTGTAGTATCTGCGCTTTGTGAGCTGCCGGGTCGGGTGTCTGTCGAACTCTCTGCTTGCAGAGAGGAACCCGGACGAAGCTCCGCCGAAGGGTAGGGTTTCGTTGGGGGAGGTTGACGGATCTGGCCCGCCTCGGCGGGTTTGGATGGTTATTTATTTTTGGCTGGGCCTATGGGCTCAGAGATACCCACATTAAAAAGGCCTTGTGCCACATTCGATCCCCGTGGGTGGATTGATAAATACCATAAATACCATCTGCTGAGATTCGTCTCCAGCTGTGCTGGTCACAATCTCTGCCTCCGGGAAGAGAGGATTCCCAGACGAGGCTATGTCGAAGGACGGATTCTCGTCTCGGGAAACAGCTACCCGACCTCGTCTTATACAGGGTGTACGGGGAATTTTTTTGACCGAGCCTACGGATACCCCACATTCAATTCCGCTTTGTGCCACATTTGACAGCGTGAAGCGGTTGGTAGATATCATGCAGTTAGGGATTCGTCTCCAGCTGTTCTGGTCAAACTTTCTGCCTTCGAGCATTCAGGATACCCAGACAAGGATATGTCGAAGGGCAGAGTCTCGTCTCGGGTAACAGCTACCCGACCTCGTTTTATATGGGATGTACTGGGAATTTTGGGCCGAGCCTACGGGCTCGGCTACCCCACATTAAATTCGGCCTTCTGCCACACCTGACCGCCTGGGTAGATATCCTGCAGTTGGAGATTCATTGTGAAATTCACTTGAATCACTCCTAGCAGTTTACTACTTCTTCTACGCGTCGCTGGCGAATCATATATGAGTTGTTCTTGTCCTAAGTATTATCGTTTATTACCAACCTTCGTGCGTATATTCTATTCAGTAACCTTCACCAGGTTAAAACATCTTGCTGACGAGGATTATCCAAAATTACAACAGAGAGATAACAATAATCTAAATATTACAACGAGCTAAAAAGGACAAGATGTTGTGGAGAACCGTGATCACATACGTCCTGAATATACAGTAGTCATCAGTCTGTTCGTTTATTGTGCTTTTACTTACTTATCACTAAAGTCTTCTCATTCTCTGTCACTCCCTGTAACCCCTTGACTCTTTGTGACATCGACTTGCTTGGGGTGAAAAAATAAACAGAAGAAGAAACGTGTTGAGTAAGACTGGTAACGGCACCGCACTAGAATTTCCGGAGATGTAATCATGAATTGAATACGACAGTCGATATTGAAATTATAACTTGATTTCTCGATTTTCATTTGATGGCCTCTCAAAACTCTATCGATTCCTGCCATTGAAACACAGGAAAATACAAAAGAAAAACATGTTCTCGAACATCCATTCATACATTCTATTGTCCGCCAAGAACGGGCGATAATAACTGTCTATATTCAATGTTCACTGATAATCGACATTTGACGCGGCATTTCTATAATGGAATACTTATAAAAAAAGATATCATCAATAAAAAACGATTTTTGTTCATTGTTTAAGTTCCCAAATGATTAATATTTGACAGCTCGTACTAAGAAATTGTTGCAGGAACTTCCTTAATTAAATTTACTCTTCGACAAATTAACAATACAGCCTTTCTTTCAAGAAACGTTATTATCTGAATACAAAACGGATTTAATATCTTTTAGCATTAGCTACTGTAGAATCTTCTAGACGAGGTAGTGGAAGAAAAGAAAAGCGAAGGAATAACCATCAATTTTAAGAAAGCAAAATTTATTGTTGTTTGTTAGAGGAATCTATATATAAAATTCCGTGACTTCCGTCTGTCTCTCCGCCCATCACACCAAATAAAATAGACATAAATTGGCCGATCGAAACCAACTTTTGGAGAGAAATGCAAACAGATAAGTGGGTAAAAAGTAGAATTAGTTTTACTAAGGTGCATAATTTACTAGAATAAATTTGCATTATGCTTTCAGAAAAATTAAAAGTTTCATTATTTAGCATAAAAATACTACCTCTATTTAAAATAACAAATACTTATTTAATAAAAAAAATGCAATATTGTTTTTTTACATATTTTTTCTTTAAGAATTCAATTTCCAGTTCGCCTTGAGCTTGCGAGAACTGTAATCCCCCCAAAATGCCAAACGCTTCAAAAATTTCGGCTCCAGAAAGAAATATTTACGGATGGCCAGTTGTATGTTGCATCTTCAAGAGTAAGAAATACTAAAAATTTATTCCTCGCTGTTAAATAGGAAAAAAATATTATTTACCTGAAGTGCTATGGGTTAATTAATAAGACTTACATTAGGAACTTATTATTATATCAATAAAAGATATTACAATCTAAAAATACTTTCTGGCTTTAAATAACCTGCATGTTGATAAGCTATAGAAAACGAATCGATCAATCAACCAATCTATGTACGCACACATACACTTGGAAAAGACAGGAAACCTCTTCTCTACCCTCCCCAGCTACAGGTTAATTAGCAGTATTTGTATCAGAAAAAATATATATTTCTGAAAAAAAAATAGTCTAAAAAATGTGTTCTGGTTATAAATAACCTGCAAATGTTTGCTAAAACGTAAAAAAGAAAAGAAATCAAAATCATGTGCAGAAATGTAACTTATAAAAATTTCACAGTTTTTTTTTTTTTAAATTTAACAAAAATATGTAGAAACGGTAAAATTAGACGATTGTAAAATTCACGCAGAAATATAAAGAAGATAATCAAAGTATGAAGAAATAGGAAAATGGCGTTAGAAACCAAAGGAAAGGCGCTGAAGTCCTATGTAATATCAGTCTTCTGATATGGAATTGAATGTTAGATGTTCTTTACAGACGAACCGAAGAATTGAGGCAATACAGACGTGGTTCTGCAAAAGCAGGCTGAGAATACCAAGGACACATTCGGGGAAGAAGGAGAAACGTTTAATAAAATAGAGATATACGGTCTTAGAATCAGAAAATCTAGGACACAAAACGAGGAAAGAGGGCTTGGAGATTTTAACACAAGACATATTGAGGGTAAGTGGAGCAGATGGAAACATCGTCTAACCTTCTTAACGATGTTGTGTAAATAAGCGACCGGTTGCACTATACACATGTATTTATTTCTAAATTCATGCAAAAATATTCTGAGGCCAAACCATACACTGAGTCGTCTTATACACGAGAATATACGATACATAATAGGGGGAGTAAATATTGGTCTTTTTTTTATTTGAGATTGTAGCCATTTATATGGATCGAGGATTGGTAAATTTATATTTTGGTATGTAAAAAATTGTTTAATTAAAAATAAATATATATTAGTAGATTTATACATGGGTTTATATTTACTTGGTTCGATGATATATTATTGGTCGTTTATATTGTGGTATACAGGGCGCGATGGATAAATTGTCGTCTAAATTATGCAAAGATGAGAATAACACTTACATCTCATTTGGACAGATATATTTACCAAAATTACAGAAAAATATCTAAAATTCTAAAAAAACTAAATTTATTCAACAAAATCACCATAGGCTTCAATCAAGGCCCCCAGACTATTTCGGAATCGCCTGCAACTCTTTTGGATGGTCTCCTTGTTTAAGTTGGCGAATGCTGCGATAATCTTTGCCTTCATTTTATCTTTGGTGTTACAAAGCGTTTTGTTGGTCTCCCGCCCAACTGCGTCCACACATAATAATCAAGAGGGTTGCAATCTGGGATGTTAGGTGTCCAGATGGTTTGTGAGGGAGAATATTTCCCTAGCAGGAGGAACAGTAGCAGCAGTAGCTTGTTCTGAAACCAGTTAGGCATTCCAGGCCTAACATTCTCTTCCGTAGTTTCGATTCTACATTATGTTTTCATTTAATAAAAGGTAATAAGCTTGTTGTTAAAACATTTCCATTGTTTTTGATAATTCAGTTACAAGAAGATGTAAAGGACGATGTGGTCACCAAAATTTTCTGGCAGCACCTTGTGTGGCATGGGGAAGAGTCCTGTTGCCAAACACAGAGTCTTCCGGACCCAGGGCAGTACTACCTCCTCAAGGCATTTGATGATGCCTCCGTATTGAGACTGAAACACTGTGGGATGATGCATGGATGCATAACGTCGCCATCAGTCGTGATCACTAAAAAAATCTTCGTAATCATCATTAGACTCATCTACTTCTTTCCGAATTCGCTGCACTATCCTCAGATTGACACCCAAACACTCTGAAATGTTCGTATTGGAACTTTCGGTGCGAATGACATGCATGACCTTTTCCAGTTTCTGGTGGAGTGAATTGCGTCATGGTGGACTTTTTCTAATAGATGGTGCTCAACTGACCCTAAAATACTTTGTAGTCGACAAAATAATAAAAAAAAAAAACATCAACGTGCATGCGCGTAAAATGGTGACAATTTACTCGTCGCAAATTCTACAGGCATTAACTGGAATGTGGCAGGTACTGGAAAACGCAAGTTGCATACAGAGTGGATACTACAGTATTTACATTAGTCGGACTATTGTCCTCATCTTTGTCGCCATATTTGGCACAACGTTTCAGACGTTGTACGCTCCGGCCTTCTTCAGGCGGTTGGAATTTCGAATTGAACCCTTTATTTCGATAACTGGGGTAGACTGTTCTAGTTCTGTCACTGGATCTAAGGAGATAACTGATAACTGACATCCATCAAACATGGCACGTGGAACTAGAACAGTCTACCCCAGTGATCGAAAATAAAGGGTTCAGTTCGAAATTCTAACCACCTGAAGAAGGCAAGCGTACAACGGCCGAAACGTTGTGACAAATATGGCGACAAAGATGAGGACAATATCCGACTAATGTAAATACTGTACATAATACCTCATCTCAGAAATATAGAGAGACTCAGAGTGGATACTAGCAACCTCATAATATAAACCTAATTATTGGGTAACTTTCTGTCTCATTAGTTAAAACAGAAGCAATACCTACTTTTTTTTTTCTCACACAAAATTGAATGTTAGAAAATGAAGGTTTGGAACAAAGATTTTCAAAAAAAAAAAAAATACTGCCGAAAAATTTATACTTTTCTTTGGTCTCAAGAACATTGTCTAGCTTTTAGTTGTTTGGCATTCATTTAATTTTGATTTCTTGGGTTCACACTGAGCAAGGAAGTAAAAACACTAAGACACAAATAGCATGGAAGAAATAGAAATTAAAAACATTAATGAGGAACGGGAACAAAAGAAAGAGTAATCAGGATATCGATTTATCATTTAAATCTTTGAAGATTAAAGGAAAATGGAAAATATGGCGCCGGAAGGGTGTTCCACAGGCGAAAAATGCGAGAAAAGAAAAATGACAACATAGAACATGGTTACAGTTGATTTGATCTCGTCACGAGTCTAAGTACTGCGCTTAAATTCATAAAGACTAGGTACCTTAGCGAAGATCTCACACGAGCAATTACCATACAAGTGTTTCTAGAAATAAGACAGGGTGGTTTAAGTGACAACTCAAGGGATCCCGTCTAGTGTCGAAATTACTTTCATAACGGCTAGGTATCATAGCGAAGATCTCAATCCGAACAATTACCATACATATGTTTATAGAAAAGAGAAAGTTTTGCTCAAGTGTCAACTCATGGGATCCCGTCTAGTACCGCACTTATATTCATAATCTCTAGGTACCTTAGCGAAGACCTCATCCGAACAATTACCATCTAAGTGTTTATAGAATAGAGAAAGGTTTGTTCAAGTGTCAACTCATGGGATCCCGTCTAGTGCCGCACTTATATTCATAATCTCTAGGTACCTTAGCGAAGACCTCATGCGAACAATTACCATCTAAGTGTTTATAGAATAGAGAAAGGTTTGCTCAAGTGTCAACTCATGGGATCCCGTCTAGTGCCGCATTTATATTCATAATCTCTAGGTACCTTAGCGAAGACCTCATCCGAACAATTACCATACAAGTGTTTTTAGAAAAGAGAAACGGTTGCTCAGATGGCGACAATTCGCTCATTGTAACTTCTACAGGCATTAACTGGAATTTCCCAGGTGCTGGAAAATGCAAGTTGCATACAGAGTGGATCCTAACAACCTCCTGTATAAGCCTAATCATTGGGTATGTTTCTGTCTCATTAGTTAAAACAGAACCTATACCTACCATTTTTTCACACAAAATTGAATGTTTGGAAATGAGGGTTTGGAACAAAGATATTCAAAACAGCATACTGCCGAAAAATTTATATTACTGTTTGGTCTCAAGAATATTCTCTAGCATTTGGTTGTTTGGAATTCTTTTAATTTTGATTTCTTGGGTTCATACTAAGCATGGAAGTAAAACCACTAAGACACAAATAGCGTGGAAGAAATAGAAATTAAAAAACTTACATTCATAATCTCTAGGTACCTTAGCGAAGACCTCATCCGAACAATTACCATCTAAGTGTTTATAGAATAGAGACAGGGTTGCTCAAGTGTCAACTCATGGGACCCCGTCTATTACTGTACTTACATTCCTAAATGCTAGGTACCTTAGCGAAGAGTTTATCAGAACAATTACCATACAAGTGTTTATAGAAAAGAGAAAGGGTTGCTCAAGTATCAACTCATGGGATCCCGTCTAGTACCGCACTTATATTCCAAAACAAATGACATCACACGTTAATGGACAAAGTCCGACAATGATTTTAAAACGATTTTATGTTTATACAGTGTAACACGGATAAAAGAGACCCGGGTATAAGAGAAACCCGGATATAGAAGAGATTTTCTCTGGTCCCAAATTAGAGCCTGTGTTAATGTATATAAAATAGACCAAACCCGGATATAAGAGAAACCCGGATACAAGAGACTTCTTCTCCGGTCCCGACAACTCTCTTATATCCGGGTTACACTGTACATTCTTTTTATAGATACAAATATTTAAGTAAATGCTTTGTTTTATAATAAACAGTATTTATCAACATTTACCGTGCTGAATGCCCGACAAACTTTTATAAAAAATTTTCGTTCCCCGACAGGAATCGAACCTGTATCCTATATGGAACCATCATATAACCTGACGTGACTTAACCCTTCCGGGCATAGAGAAGCTTTTGTTTAGCAAGGTCGATTTTACTGTCTATAAACTTGAATCTTCCATGAATCTCTCACGTACATTCATATCAGATCATGGCGTATCATAACTAAAATAATAACTACTTTATCTAATCAATTGCAAAAAATGATGGACTAATTTTAATAAAGCTTTATCAAAATGGTGATCTGCTCAATGCTAAAACCCATTCATGTCATTTCATCGAGTTTCAACAAACTTTTTACCTTTTGATGATCCTGTTTTACATGTAACCTTTAATTCTTAAATGTTGTGTGTATACCGTATGCCGTAAAATTTACACAGCAATTTAAAAATATAAACGTTTAAAATGCTTTTAAACAATTCCATATTTAGACCAATGGGCGACATTTCATTGTTGAGCAAGTATTGCTGAGTGAGAAATTTAACCAGTCGAAAAGATGAGTGAATAAAAAGCGGGAATAGCGTTCGAGACGGAAAAATCTCTCTCAGCCTCGAACGCTAATCGTGACGCTGTTTGTCTGTCTATTTATAAAACGGTGGATGTTTTTCTAAGGAAAATAGCGAACGATCTCGTCATAAAGACGCGTGGAATTTATTGGTCTAAAAATATTCCTACTTTTGTACGTTCGTAATGTTGTTTATATGTTTTCAGTGTATACTTCTGGATTCATGCAAAAGATACATTATCCTTTCAATTGTATATATGTATTTAGATAAAACGAATGAATGTGAATTTACTATAACATGAATAGGATGATTTCATTGTTTGCTTTTCTTAAACTGAAAGCAAACTAATCATATTAGCCGCTTCTATTTTAGCGTTGTCCCTTTAAGAAGTAGCTGAATGAAAGAAATTCATTTTATCATGGTTTGTTTGGAAGAGAAAATTGAAAATGCACTTGAATGTCGTTTTTTTTTTCTTTCAGTATCAAAACATGCACTTCTGTTCATACATTGTTTTCCTCAGTTCGTTTACGTTTATTTTGTTTTTTCTCTCCTCCCCTTTTTCCTGTTTCTATGAAAGAGAACTCATACACTAGAATGATTTTCGTATTTTCTCGGCAATCAAGAATAGGCGGTCAATATTAAAAAAAAAAACGATAAAAATCTATGCAGACTAAAAGCAAACAAAACCCCAAAATGGCGACTGCCATATTTTTCCACGAATAAGACAAGCAAAATTAGCAATCAAACAAGGAAAAAACTTTTGCCAAAGCAAAAATCGAATGTCTGTCGCGTCGTCCATAAGGCTTGATTGATTTTTCTAGCTGACAAATATCGATATATCAGTCTATTTTAATCGGCAAATGATTAATGAAAGTTCTGATAATAAAAATGTATGAGTTTTCTTCATTGATGATGTTATCTAAAATAGTGATTAACTTAATCAGACGAAAAAGAAAGTCCGTAGGTTTGGCAGTTCAGTTGTATGCGAAATGATTAACGTATTTATAGATACAGAGTTTTACAAGGCTATGTGCGTTCATGTATGTCTGACCAAAGTGCTTGTTGATAAGAATGAACAAGACTTGGAAAACACAGAAGTTTTCAAAATAAAATTCTTTCCGGAATTTATGATAGCACGGAATTTAATTATTTCAGACGAATTCACACTTTCCTGCATCAAAATCAAGCAGATACAGAGATATAACTTCTGGATATTGTAGTAACGGTCATCAGATAATATGGCACAGACGAGACAAGGATAAGGGGAACAGAGAAAGATGGCTTTCGAGATGTTGCAAGCCTCTCACAGTTCCATTACTCCGTTATGGCGAGTGATCGGACGAACTAAATTCCTTTGTTCCAACATATCTTACCTTCAAGACTTGGACTGGCCATGCTTCTTACAGAGTAGCAAACCACGGACATTCCCTCCGTATTCCGTCGGCAAGAAGTTCCACTCAAACAGCTTCTTCCAGTGAACAACTGCTCTGTGGAAAAAAACTCCCAAAAGGATGTTTTGTTCGATCACTATAATATCAACCTGTTCAAGTATATTTTTCCCTTCTGTCCATATAAAATAGAACTTAATGTAACCCTGTATCTCCAGTGACCCTGGGCATTGTACAGGGTAAGCCTTACTGTAAAACAAAAGAAAAAGAAACTGCCGTATACTTCCGCGTATAAGACGACCTTTAAATCCTAAAATTCGCCCTCAAAATTTGGCGCCCGTCTTATAGTACAATTCTAAAAAGGAACCCTTCAATTCTGAGTGATGTTTGTCAGTTGGTGCGATAACCAATAACCTAAACGAAAATATTCACATTATCAAATGAACTGATAATAAATGCAATAAAACCATTTTATCTTATATAGAACTGGCATAACTTCATAATAAATCGCCTATTCAAAGAATAATTCCATATAAATGAAATCATCTTGTATCCAGCTGAGAAAATGTAAACTTGCCTTCACAGCAACTTTTCTTTCGCTGAAGTTTCAATAATCTATATGGTGATGTTATTTACGACAGTAATAACATTTAGGATAACATAATATTCATTTCTCATTAAAAATGGCTTTATTAGGGGCAAACTAAATAAATAAATGTTGAAAGTGGAATGTACTTACATCATACATTATCGTACTGCTATTAACAATATTATGTAATTGTCGATGAAGTATAAGTAAATGGACATTAGTACACCAGGCTGTTTGAATCTGTTTAGCCACAGGAAAAAGAAGAGGAAGAAGAAGAAGAATCAGTATTAGCAAGAGATCACTTGATGAAAAATAAACAAAACAATGCTTTCAATTTTAGGGCACGTGTGCAGGAAAAACATTATATAGAATCGGTTTTGTTATTTTGAATTTCTAGGCATACAGTAAGTAACAACATTTCTAGGCATACAGTAAGTAACAACAGTCGTCTTATACTACAGGTATAAAATAAATTCATGATAATTTGCTATATTTTTGGACCTCGTCTTAACTAAAGGTCACCTTATACGTATAAATATACAGTAAGTCATGTATGAAGACGTGGAAAATGACTTTCCAACCAAAGATAACAGTGCTGAAATGTCGTTCAATATCGAATATCCTACATTGCAGCTAATATTAGAGAATTGCCGCAAATATTCGAAAGAGGCTCGAAGCGACAGAAATAGCTCTACGGACGAATAGTGAGAATACCATAAAGGGAATTTGACCCTGGATGAAATTGCAAATACTTGAGAAAAGAAAAGAAATGGGAAAAACGGTGCCTTCCTTAATAAGTTTAATGGCAATATTAAAAAAATTGATCTTTGAACTTGAAAGGATCAAAATGAAAACAGACATAATACATGCTTCAATGAAGATACCCTACTTGACCCAGACTCCTTATGTAAACTGAGGCATCCCCTTAAGTGTCCCTATACGTTTCCACCTTCACAATCGAAACCAATTCAAAGAAGACCATTTCCAGACAGTCTTTTGCTGAGGATAGCTGGCACATAGCAGTGCTAGCTTGAAATAGACTTACCTACATACGGTAATTTTGGATATTCTTCTGTATAAAATATATGCTCTGTTATAATAAATAGATTGAGTTCCCTGTGGATCAGTTTTAATATCTGATATTACTTAGATCAACCAGGATTATATACAAATGGATCTATTAGCTGTACTATATATATATATATATATATATATATATATATATATATATATGTGTGTGTGTGTGTGTGTGTGTGTGTGTGTGTGTGTGAAAAGTGTATATAAATATAAATAAATATATATATGTATAATTATTTATATATTATATGCGCGGTACTTATTAGAAAGCGCTCACTATCAGAGATAGAGCTAACATATTGGGTTGGATAGATGTGAGTTTGTGACCCTGGGTTTCACGCTTTAGCAATCGTCAAACAAACTGATTAATGTTTTAAAAAATTTGTGTTCATGTAGATTTGCGTGTATTGGTGTTATTGTGGAAGTCGTGGGGGAAACTTCGTCGTTTTGTCATTCATCGTACTAACGCAAACATCGATGTATGCAGACATATATACATACTTGATCGTCCGTCGGGACTCATACATATTTAAACATATGTGGGCAGTTTCGGCTATGACATATGTATGTATACGGGTAGTGTTATGTCTATACATACGCATTTGTATGTTGAAATGTTGAAATTTAAACATTGGAAGTGTGGCGGAAATGTCTCGTTAATGTCTCGTGAATGTATACATGTCATATTATGTATTTTTTCGCTTTATTTATTTTTTTTACTAAAAGAAGAAGAAAAGCCTCCCCACAGAAGTCATCATAAAACTCATGGAGCATGTCCTTACATTGAATACTTTCAACTTCAATGGTGCACTCTACCTTCAAATAAGAGGTTGTGCCATGGGCACCATTGCAGCTCCATCATATGCTACAATATTCATGGGAAAATTGAGGAGACCCATATCTATCCAATCATTGGTAGCGACTGCGTATTCTATGCAAGATATATCGATGATATATTCTTTGTATACACGGGTAGTGATGGCAAACTTACCCAATTCCTTATGACCCTAAACACAGTGAACGACTCAATTAAGTTTGACTATGAAAAATCAACAACATCAGTAATATTTTTAGACACACGCATTTACATAGATGAAACAGGAAACTATAAACGACACTACGCACTAAAATCAACGACACCCACAACTGTCTACACTTTCCCACACTAAACACCTCAAAGGGAACCTTCCCTATTCACAAGCACTTAGACTCAGAAGGATATGTTACAACAATGAAGAATTAAATAAACACATTGAAAATCTGGAGCATCAATTCACAACACGTGGCTATAGACAACACCTAATCAGAGAACAAATAAATAAAGCAATTTCTACACCTAGAGAAGACACCCTAATCTACAAGATTAAAAATAAATCTAGCCGCATTCCTCTAGTAACCACTTACAATCCCACTCTGCCTCCACTATCCCAAATAATCAAACGTCGCTGGCAAATACTACACCTCAAACCAGACCTAAAAAAACTGCTTAAGGAACCCAGCCTTCTTGCATATCGTAGACCTAAGAACCTAAAAGAAATCATAGGTAGTAACCACATTTCAGGGGACAAGGTAATCCGTAATAAACTAAGAACAAAAACAACAGGATTTTCCCAACTATGTAACAACAAAAGAAGGTCATATTGCAACCACATTAAAAACACGAATTCATTCACTAGCTCAATCACTAAATCTACTTTCAAAATCTACCACGATTCTAACTGTAGAAGTCATAACATAATTTACCTCCTAGAATGCACACTATGCCAGAAAGAATATGTAGGAAAATCTGGATGACCCTTTCTCGACAGAATTAATAATTATCGTAATCGAATTAAGTCGACTTCCCATGAAAAATTATTACCTGTAGAACAACATTTCCGCGTGGAAAAACACGATTTCAAAACCCATGCCAAATTCACTATAATTGAGAGAATAGAAAAGTTCAGAGCAGATAACATTAGAAAGATTTTAGAGTCCCATGAAAATAAGTGGATACAACGTCTAAAAACACAATATCCAGCCGGGCTAAACCATAAATTTAACAATACAGATAGTACCAATATATAACTCAATAAATCAAAACCTACCTACATTTCTCACCCACACAAGACAGACATACTTACGGAGGTGTGGAGGCCTCACATTATACACTCACCCACACGAATATACACACTTACACACATCATACTCACTCACTCCCTAATGAGCCAAATGATAACACCCACCCACAGCAATACACACGCTTACACATATCATACACACTCATTGCCTAAAAACCAAATAACACACACACAAACACTAAACAGAGACACATCCCCTCTCCAGGACCAATAAAACTGTCAAACTGACCAAGGGAATTCAGAGCAGTATAGATCCATCCAGCTCTTATCTCAAATAACAACTTAAAAGAGACTGTTTGACCAACACAAGGAATGTTAAAAGATTCATGTTAAAAAGATAAAAAAATAAAAAAAAAACAAATAAAAACTACAGACAAAAGTTCATTTTCTCCAGCAAAACATTAATTTCTGTAGTTTACTGTTACCAGCAAGCAGAAATATTTCTCTTCTCGATGATGGCCATTTTGATCAAACTAGTCGAGGAATCCAAATGAAATAATAATAAAAAAAACGAAAGAATATTAATCTACATCCCAGTGTGTTTAAAGATTTTAATTTTTTAATATTTTTATTGTTATATATATATATATATATATATATATATATATATATATATATATATATATATGAAGGCCCGCATCCAGGAACACAAAAAAGATTTACATTTAGATAAACTTTCAATTTTTCTCATCTTACACTGCAAAAAAGTGGGAAATAACTTTAATTTCACCAAGGCTGGCCTTGACATAAAGAATATAACCCTTTAAAGAAAAATATATGAAAATATTATGAATTTATATTGACAGAAATAATGCCAATTATACGTCACCAATTTTCTACAGATCCATTATTCATTAATCTAACTTTTCTCTTCCTAATACATAAAAATCAATGAAGATATATACAAAATACACACAAGATAAAAAATTTTCAAAACATTCTGCTGCGTCTTACTCACTTTAGCACCCTGAATGTTTTCTTACACTCATTTGAGTATTATCTGTTACTTGATTACGCGTGATACGTGTCTAACCAATATGAAACAACTAATCAAACATCCTGCTGCGTCTCACTAAAGTTCACAGACTTTAGGGTCGAGAATTTTTCTCCCACATATTTGAACATTATCTGTTACTTCATTACGCGTAACACGTAACTAACAGTTTTAAGAGGTCGGGGAAATCCAAGAAAATACGACGAGGCAGCTGCGCGTTATTCGAAGAAAAAAAAACGGAGTTCCAAGAAGATTTACATTGATGGAAACGAAGGTTGATAAAGTTGCTTCTGAAGGGGACTACTTCGAAAGGGATTAAATGATGAATTGATATTTGTTGTAGTTTTTTACCTGTTTCGATACTTTTTGATCAGACCGTGTAAGATATATATATATATATATATATATATATATGTGTGTGTGTGTGTGTGTGTGTGTGTGTGTGTGTGTGTGTGCGCGCGCGCAAAGATTTTACCCGTCTCGATACTTTTTGGGATTAAATGATGAATTGATATTTGTTGTAGTTTTACCTGTTTCGATACTTTTGATCAGACCGTGTAAGATATATATATATATATATATATATATATATATATATATATATATATATATATATATATATGTGTGTGTGTGTGTGTGTGTGTGTGTGTGTGTGTGTGCGCGTGCGCAAAGATTTTACCTGTCTCGATACTTTTGATCAGACCTCGTAATATATATATATATATATATATATATATATATATATATATATATATATATATAGATACACCTAGTGAGCTAGACAAACTTACCTTAGGTTTTCACCTAAACGGATCTTCAGGGAAAGTAACGACGATCCGTTTAGGTGAAACCTAAATAGGTTTGTCTGGCTCACTAGGTGTATGTAGGTGTGCTCTACGGTTGTATTGAGCGCTTTTGTTAGTTAGTTGTTTACTCGTATCGTGTTTTTTTCTTTGGGCTTCAGACCTGCATCTGTGCGATTTTTTGTCGACAGAAGTTCATGTTTGTAGCTCTTTCTCTTTTTAAAACCTTTTTTTTCCCTCGAGATTGATTTGATTAGCAAATCAAAAATTCGAGGGTTTTTCGAAACGAGTATAGTTATCTATATATATATATATATATATATATATATATATATATATATATATATATATATATAAAAAAACAGACCACTTTAAGGTTCCATTATAATAATTTATTTCACCAGGTTCCATTATAATAATTTATTTAAACCACACCGGATCATCAGATAGCACTTCCAATAAATGAAACGAAAAATGGAATATATATATATATATATATATATATATATATATATATATATATATATATATAGGAGGTCTGATTAAGGTGTGCAGGTGTGATGATTGTGGATGTAAGTGTTGTCCATGTTTCCTTGTCAATTATTTTGTTGCGAAATTAACTAGCTCAATAAACATAATGTTTAGGGAGCTAGTTAATTTTTTTTGGGGGGGGTATTTGGAAAGAGGGTCTGTTGGTAAGCTTCTGTGGAATTTTTTCGGGTAGCTAACTGTTGGCCTCTTTAATGTATTCTTTGATTCTCCATATCACTGTGGCACCCTCTTTGTCAGCCTGTGTTATGATTAGGTCATCTCTATGCGTCAGCGTGTCAAGGGCCACCTGTTTTTCCTCAGTGATATTGTCACGTGACTGCTTACGTACTATTTTTTTCTTATTGTCAATTATTATTGCCATTTCAAATGTCTGTATAGTGAAGTCCGTGTTTGTGAGGTGAATGTAGAGTCCTTCCCTTTTAATAATTCGAGTATGGAAGGTTTGTCGTTATTGTTCCCGTAGTGGGCTTCATTCCTGTCGTTCACTGCTACTAACAAGCAGATTTTTTTTTCTCTCCTGATGATGACCATGTTGGCCGAAACTAGTTGAGGAATCTAATTGAAATGATAAAACAGAAAATATTAATATCCTACCCAGTGCCTTTGAAAATGTTATTTTTATTAATTTCTTAATATTTTTTATTGTTTAAAGCATATCTCTCTCTCTCCTTTTATATATATATATATATATATATATATATATATATATATATATATATATATATATATATATAGTTAAGTTATGAAAAACTTGGTAAATCCGTATGGTAATCCGTAGGGCTCTGGTGAAATAAATTGTTATAATGGAACCTTAAAGTGGTCTGTTTTTTCTTTAAATTATATATATATATATATATATATATATATATATATATATATATATATATATATATATATATATATAAATCAGATGAACTCCTAAAGGTCTAAACGCGTCACAAGAAAACTTTTCCATTTTGTCTTATATATATATGTATGTGTATGTGTGTGTGTGTGTGTGTGTGTGTGTGTGTGTGTGTGTGTGTGTGTGTGTGTGTGTGTGTTTCTCATCGGATTTAATCAACCTTGAGTGAGAATTAGAAATCCATCAAGGACACATTATTGGCAGCGACAATCTTAATAACACAAATTATGCTGGTGACACAGCGTTGCTGGCAGACACAGAAAGGAAACTAAAAAAATTTCCACAGAACGTAAATGGAAGAAATGTCTAAACCTGAATTGACTGAATTGACTCAAGACTGAATTCATGGTTATAATCAAAAGGAAGAATCTAAAATGCAAATTACAAATGGGAGATACTTAAATCAAACAAGTACACGTAACTAGATAACAGGGATATGATTTAACAGACGATGGAAAGTGCGACACTGAAATCCGAAAGCTCATTGGGATAGCGAAAGGTGCCTTTGGAAAGCTAAGCAATGTATTATGAAACAGGAAAATTATGTATTATCAGTCCTGTATAATGTTAGACAATCTTCTAACAGATGAAGAAGAGACATGAAGCAACAAAATTGTGGCTCTACAGAAAGATACTTGGAATCCCATGAATCGAACATGTGATCAATGATGAAATTTTACAGAAAATGAAAACAAAAATGACACTTTTACTTAACTTCAGGAAGAAACTGTTAGGATAGAGACTGAGGAAATACGGCTAGGAAACATTTAGTACACACAAGGCAGATTTAAAGGAAGATGGACAGAGGAAAACAATGCATAGCATTAGGGAGTGGAAATTTCGATATGGTATGATGGCAAACAAGCTTCTCTCACTAGATTCATTAAAAATTGAGTAGTGAGTTCCATTCTCACTGAGTGCTCCATACGTTCGGCCTTGTGCCACATCTAATCTATGGTCACTGCGAAGAAATGTAATTGTTACCAAGTTTGTCTCGCTAGTTCAATTACGATCAAATCATTTTTACAAGGCCAAAAATATGGAACACTCACTGAGGATCGAACTCACTACTCAGTCGTAACGTATGTAGCGAAACCAGCCTGCTAGCCATTATACAATATCGAAATGCCCACTCACTAGATAGGTTATGCTTTATTTTCCAATCTCTCTCTCTCTCTCTCTCTCTCTCTCTCTCTCTCTCTCTTTCAGCCTTATGCCACATCTAAGCTACGCTTAGAAAATTAGCATAACCTACCAAGGGAGTTTGACTAAATGGGTGATAGAACAGAGTTTACGAGAGATAATGCAAACACAAAATATATTAAGAGCTACACAGGAGAGGAAATTGTGGAGAGCCATGATCTCTATTCTCCTGAATGGTCAGGGAGCTGAGTAAATAGATGATAGAACAGGGTTTACGAGAAATAATGCAAAGACAAAATATATTAAGAGCTACACGGGAGAGGAAATTGTGGAGAGCCATGATCTCCATTCTCCTGAATGGACAGGGAGCTTGAGTAAATGGATGATACAACACGATTTACGAGAAATAATACAAAGGCAAAATATATTGAGCTACACAGGAGAGGAAATTGTGGAGAGCCATGATCTCTAATCTCCTGAATGGACACGGCAAACAGAAGAAGAATGAAGAATATTGAATATGCAACTAACATGTGTTCCAAATGTTCCAAAGTTTCATCTGAATTCAAGAAAATACAAACTTTAAGCAAAGTAAGCAAAAAAGAAGATATCAATTCTCTCTGATCACGGAAGGAATGGGGTTAAGATTGACAGACAGATAAACGCAGTTTTATTTTCCTTCCCATAATGCACATTTGCAGAAGAGACCAATGGTTACGTGATTGGCCGAGTGATAGCCAATGAAATTGCAGAAAAAACAAGGCAGACATCAAACACGGATCAATTAACGTCTGGATCAGATTCAGCGGCGCAGAAAATAAATAATCGACATGTATCTTTCGGTGGGAAACTTGAAATATGGCTTTAATCCCGACATCGACAAAAAGCCCCGTTGATTCGCTCTGAAAGAG
Organism: Acanthosepion pharaonis; assembly: GCA_903632075.3. Taxonomy (NCBI): domain Eukaryota; kingdom Metazoa; phylum Mollusca; class Cephalopoda; order Sepiida; family Sepiidae; genus Acanthosepion; species Acanthosepion pharaonis. The sequence goes on along the minus strand of CAHIKZ030004908.1, from coordinate 831,749 downwards.
GACTGGCAACTGAAAGCTTTTAATCCGTCATGCAAGGACAAACATAGCAAATACAAAGCATATGTCACCTAGACGTTCCGAATTGAAAAGAAAGACAGAAACAGACGCAAAACAAGAGATTATGATATTTACACTGACTGATAATGAATACGGGATATTTTTCAAATAAGATTTTTCTGAGTGTATATCAATCACGTGGCCGAGTGGGTGAGAGCTGATCACTCCACACTTTGCAGTCTCGATAGAATTCAAAAATGTATGCGAGTCCTTCTGCGTGACGAATTGTTTTCTACCCTCCGACCTCTCTCTCTCACAGGCGGGGTGTGTCGAGCATTTCCCTGCTCTAATGCGACTGACATGGAAAGTGATCTGACAAACTACATTCCTTAGTTCCACTAGGTCTAACCTTCACGGACAGGACCCACCATGTCACTTGCATCGCAACAAACCGCTCATATTCCCTCCGTATGTCATTGGCGAGAAGTATGTTCCACTCGAAAAGCTTCTTCTCGCGTACCATTACTCTGTGGAACAAACTCCCAAGAGAATGTTTCCCGGATGACTACAATCTTTACCTGTTCAAGTCTTCACTTCCTATACGTATAAACTACTCATTAACCCTCTACCTCGGATGGCACCCTAGACTTGTGTAGCTTGAAACTTACTGTAAAAAATAAAAAAAAGTTAAATGAATTAATACTACAATATAATCTTCTACATAATAAATGCGGGCCGGATCCGGACGCGAAATCCTGAAATTTTGGATTGATTTCGGATTCTGCCATCTAGGCTTCTACTGATAAAAACAATTAAAGGGACACAACTCTCTAAATTTCATTAGCTCATGTTCAAATTATAAAATACTGTTCTCAAATTTCACTGCTTAAAAAAAAAAACAGTAAACATTTAACCAGACTGTATTATTACTTGTTAGAGTTTTTTGTGTATATATGTGTGTGTGACTAGTGAGTTAGTCAAAATGACTTAATTCCCTTTATAGTCTACCAATCAGAAGCCGCAGAACATTCTATCCGTCGTGTATAAAGGCGGCCATCTTTGTTTAACCTACCAGAATGACCAGAGCCAACTTGTGAGGCGAACATGACAGACGAAAGAACTATTCTCTGCTACTTTGCTACGATATCCACTGCGAACCTGAACTACGCTTTCCTACTGTCTCCGAAATATTCACTGCCAACCTCTGGATTCTATACTCGAAGACGACCGTCATGAAAATGTCTAACATTACTGACATTGTTATTATTATAGCAATGACGGCAAGTGCAAATTTAATACTTATTTTTTTTATGTGAATAATCTCAATACGACAAACTAGTTTGAAGGATGTTTTTCATTTATTGGTTTAACACTTCTTGTAGCATTCTTCTCTCATGTGTCATTACAAATTGGAGATTTCAAAACCGAGCAATTACAAAAATTTTATATAACATTAGAACAGAGGACGTAATTTGCGACACTGACAACCGAAGGGGCAATGTCATTACATGAAGCAATAGAAATGTATTTCTATCTCTACTGGAATTATTTACACTAATTACACTGTTCGGACAGCTGTCCTCATTTTTGTTGCCATATTCACGACGTTTCGGCCGTTGTACGCTCCACCCTTCTTCAGGTGAGTGGAATTTCGAACTGAACACTTTATTTCGTCCACCAGGATAGACTGTTCTAGTTCATGTTAACATGCCTCTTCCGGATGCCTCAGTATCAGTTATTTCTGCAGGAGGATGCTGAGTGTATCACAGACTGAACATGTGATTAACGATGAAATATTAAAGAATAGAGAAACAAAAAGAATCCTTTTACTTAAAAGTAAAAAGAGAAAGTTGTAATTTGTACAGAAAATTAATAAAGAACGAGGGCTTTGATGATGTGACACTGACAGGACATATGGAGACATAATAATCTGCCTAACCACCATGTATAAATGGATATTTAGGAGAGAGCAAAAGGGGAAAAATTATTAAAGTTGCAGAGAAGAGTAAATTGTGGAAAGCCACGATCACCAATCTCTTGAATCTACCCGATACATAGAAGAAAAAGATATCTATCTATCTATCTATCTATATATATATCTATATATATATATATATATATATATATATATAAAAATGAGCATAAAGTCAACACTTAGAGGCGACAGTCTGTTTCATGCTAGACGCAATCATCAGGCTTGACGATTGCATCCAGCATGAAACCGACTGTCCCCTCTAAAATGTTGACTTCTGATGCTCACTTTTATATTACACACGCCCTATCTCTGATATTGAGCACTTTTCCCATAAATATAGTACATCTTAAGACTATATTTTTTAAGACTATATATATATATATATATATATATATATATCAGTTTATATATAACTATATATCCGTTTATTTTATTATTGTATTGTATTTTTCTTCTTATAAAGTTATAAATTACTTCAAAACAATCCTTGTATAACGATAAACTATGTTTATTAAATAGAAATCTTCACATTATCATCTATATATTTAGTTGGCTCATATGTTGGGTCTTGTGCCACTCTTAACCCATGCTTTGTAAACAAATACTTAACCTTGTATATCTGCAAAGTAGGACACACGTCGCACTGAAATAAGTCTTAATTAGTTCTGCTGCCATTTTCTTAAACAAGAGAATCCCTTGTGAATTCCTCTTAGTTATTCTCTACGAAGGATTCAGTGATCGGTGCCACTTCAATACTTTTTCTTGAAATGACTAATCATCGTTTGAAGCAAAAAGTATTTCCAAGAAAGGCATTTAAAAAATCAAAACATGTCGAATATTAACAATTTGCGTTTAAGAAAAACTTTATTTGAAATAAAAAGTGAAACTTTTTTTTTCCTAAAAGACAATTTTCTATTTTTTATAGTCTTTTAGAGGAAAAAAAAGTTTCACTTTTTAATATACAGAAGACTGCGCAAACATGGACATTCGTATACGAAAAGAAAAAGATTTTTTTTTTTCAAAAGGAAATATTTTCCATTGACACCGCTAATATTTTAGCTACGGTCTCTCCCTCGGCAATGTTTATTTAGAAGATTATATAAAAATATTTATCTTTTATAAAAATGTATTATTTACAATTTTATAAAGAAATAAAAGTGAAAAGAAATCTTTTTATTCAAACATTTAAAAAATATCAAAATAGTTAAACAATCTAAAATAATATTTGTTACTTAGGATTTTACAAATAGCAATGAATATATTTTTTTTTCATAATCTCTATCTATAAAAGGCAGGATGTGTGTGTGTGTGTGTGTGTGTGTGTGTGTGTGTGTGTGTGTGTGTGTGTGTGATGAATGCACATGCAATTTTCATGGTTTGACCCCAAATTTACATGCACATGCTCCATGTTAGCAGAAAGGCCAAAACCGACTTTGCATTTCCCAACTTCCATCAATAGTGGAAATAATCGATTTTTTCATGCTTCTACGGTAGTTTTCCTGTAGTTAGCGGCCAATTTGTACTGGCCAGAGTGAGAGCCTATAGCTGGCTGCAACGAATAGGCAGGAAGATTCTATTGGCCAGCGTGATAGCCAACAACTGACTGACACTAATGTTAACTCGCATGCTAGAATGCAAAAAAAATCGATAGCTGCATTCGTCACAAGTGGAAAAAATTTAAATCTGCATAACACTTTACTCCAATTGGCTCATTCGCTTGCTTAAACTCAACGTGGATTCTGATTCCGAAGAATTTTGTTGGGTGTGAAAAAGTATTTGTTGTTAACATTCTTTTTTCATTCGGTTTTTCCAGTTACGAGTCCTTTTTTAAAGCTGATCGTTTTGTGTTCATTTTGTTTAGTTCTTTTTTCGTAACAGATTTAATGTTTAGTATAGAGCTTAGAAAAAATTCGCAGTTTGAGATAGGCAAGTAGGAAGGCATGTAGCAACATCAGCACGGCAGAGGGCACTTCTTTAAAGGCAAGGAAGGGCAAAAATATTTTAAGTCAGGTGATAGCGATTGCGGTAATTTTCGTACGATTTTTGAATCAAGCACGGGCAACGCCGGGCCATGCTTCTAGTTTGATATCAATGAATTATGAAAAAAGTGATACAAGCATGTGTATTTCTGGACAGATATTTTATTCTAAGTTTATCTTATATCTCAGATTGCTTCTTTTTTTAATCTTCTAAAATATTTAATCTTTATCTTGAAATTCAAAACTTGAAATTCCGACAATTATAATTTAACCCCTACTTACTTCTTACTTTTGAAAAATATAATTTTGAAAACGTTTTAGATTTTTGCTAATTAATCGAAATGCCTAGATAATCTGCCGACAGATTATCTATCGTCTCTACTCAGCAGACTGATTAACTAATCTTAATTTTTGAATAAAAAAAAAAAAATTATTCTCACATTTATTTCTTTATGAAATGGTAAATCTTTATAAAGGTAAATATTTTTTAGAATCTTGTAAATAACATTGCCGTTAAAATAATTAATATAATAGTGGTGTCAATGGAAAACAAACGTCCTTTTGAAACATCGATTTTTGCTGGCACAAATGTACATGTCTGCCGAAGATGGTATGTGAAGATATTTTACAATTTGTTTGATGATTGCGATTGTTTTGTTTTTCGATCCAATCCATCTTTAACTTTTGCTGCTACTATATAAGTAATAAAACTATTTCGCATAAAATTTGGAACTTTTTTCATTAAAATATATTAATTTAACACAAAATATTTCTAATGTAAGAATTATTTGTCTTCATTGGCCGATATCAGAACCGCTTCAGTGCATTAATCAATGCTTTTTCTTTAAGAGGAGCAATTATTCTACTCCTGCTCTTACTCCTCGGGCCATGCTGCTAGTATATGTATATAAATGCACATAAAGTGCTGGTGAAAATAAAATAGTGTAGAATATAATGCAATAGAGCTATTAAGTTTATACTAATAAATATGACTATTATTTCTTACCGTTCACACGACTCATTGCAAAACGCAATCTTCAGATCCTGAGTATGTGCAAACCGTTACGTAAATTGAATTTTATATATATATATATATATATATATATATATATATATATATATATATATATATATATATAGATAAATCTAGTGATCAGACAAAACTACACAGGTTTCGCCTAAGCGGATCATCAGGGAAAGCTGGCTAAAGAGCCAAAATAATTTTGACTATCGCCTATAAATATGCTTTCTCTTTTTTTTTAGCCAGCTTTCCCTGACGATCCAATTGGGTGAAACCTGGGTAGGTTTGTCTGGCTCACTAGGTTTATCTAGATCTGCTCTACAAATTTGTATTGAGCTCTTTTTAGTTAGTTGTTTACTCGTGTCGGGTTTTTTCTTTGGGCTTCAAAGCTGTATCTGTGCGATTTTTTTCGACAGACTTTCATGTTCCTAGCTCTTTCTTTTTTTAAAACCTTTTTTTTCCTCGAGATTGATTTTATTATTGGCAAATCAAAAATTTGAAGGTTTTTTCAAACGAGTATAGTTACCTATATATATATATATATATATATATATATATATATATATATATATATATATATGTGTGTGTGTGTGTGTGTGTTTTTATCGCAGTGCAGGCGCAGATAAGTATTATATATAATATATTGGGTTCATAGTTTTAAAAATTATATTTTTTATGAAAAAAAAATATATTTCTAAAAATATATTTGATTTGGTATTTCCAATAAATTTCATTGTTACCCACATTTTCAATCCCATCCTCCTCCTGTCGAACTATATATCTTCAACCACGTGTATCTGGAGATGACGACACCGCTACTCGCGCGATTACCGAAGTTAAGCAAAGTTGAGCCTGGTTACTACCTAGACGGATGACCGCTTAAGAATACCAAATTCTGTAAGCTTGCATGTGTGGATGGTGTAACGGATAATGGATCGGAATTTTGAATCCCAGAGTCGAGTTCCAATACGAGCTGGGTTCATTAAAGAGTGCCCTTTGCTGTGCTGATGTTGCTACATGCCTTCCTTCTTGCCTATCTCACACTGTGAATTTTTTCTAAGCTCTATACTAAACATTAAATCTGTTAGGAAAAAAGAACTAATCAAAATGAACACAAAACAATCAGCTTTAAAAAAGGACTCGTAACTGGAAAAAAAACGAATGAAAAAAGAATGTTAACAACAAATACTTTTTCACACCTAACCCAATTCTGCGGAATCAGAATCAACGTTGAGTTTAAGTGAGTAAAGTGTCATGCAGATTTAAATTTTTCCCACTTGTGACAAATGCAGCTATCGATTTTTTTTTGCATTCTAGCATGCTAGTTAACATTCGTGTCAGTCAGCTATTGGCTCTCACGCTGGCCAATAGAATCTTTCTGCCTATTCGTGGCAGCTAGCTAATGGCTAGTACAAAATGCCCGCAAACTACATGAGAAGTGCCGTAGAAGCATGAAAAAATCGATTATTTCTACTATCGTTGGGAGTTGGGAAATGCAAAGTCGGTCTTGGCCTTGCCGCTAACTTGGAGCATGTACATATAAATTTTGGTGCAAATCCGTCGAAAATTGCGCCCGTGCATTCGTTACACACACACACACATACTACCTTTTATAGAGAGAGATATGGCCATGTGTGAGTGTGTGTGTGTGTGTGTGTGTGTGTGTGTGTGAAATATATATATATATATATATATATATATATATATATATATATATATACAGAATGCACTGGGTCTATCTGGGACTCATGAGCAGTGCGCATCCACTAACGTCATACCAATTGTGCCACGAGCCTCGGTAACAAAGTATACTCGAGCATGTTTCATTGAATAATATAGATATATTATGGCTCCTCCGAGATTATCTTAAGAGTGGAATTGCGAAGACAATCTTAATGTAGTTGATATCGTTGCGATGGTGATTTTTGTAAACAAGCGTGAATTTTACCATTTTAAATTTAGCCGTGGTATCTATGATGTTTTTGCAAACCAGTATCCACAATATATGGGACATTACCAGAAACGGTAAAAATTCAAAATGACATTGTTTGTAAAATGCATTTTAAAGATTTGCTAATACACTCGTCATAAATTGTGTTGGGTGTTGGCTAGTTGCTTTTCCTATAGACGTTCGCAAGAATTTGAGCGTTATGTTTATTTTATTTTTCATGGTGTAGCATACTGAGTTTTTCAGCAGTTTTTTTCCTGTATTGTGAACTTGGAGAGGAATGTGTTTTTATATATTGTGAAATAAAACTTGTATCCGACAAATGAATGGTAAAGCATGTTGATAATATGGTGGTCGTCAAACCAATATATGGACTTTTTTTTGTCAGAAACACAATCACCCAAAGGAGATTTAAACTGATATACAAAGTTGGTATTTCCCAAAACATTACGGACAAGAGTTATGTCGTATTGTTAAGTTGGTTGTATTAAAGCTAGTATACTATATAATTAGTTTTATTTTTTACTATGATGAGTGAAGAATATATTAATACTCATAAGATATACACTTCGGCGTCTTCCTTGATGCATGTCAGCTAACATCAAGAATCTAATTAGAAAACTAGAAAATATTATAATACTATAATAAACATAATTCAATGAAACTGTTTTGAATGAAGATATGTTGTATATATATATATATATATATATATATATATATATATATATATATATATATATATATATATATATATATATATAAAGTAAAGAATTAGTGCATACAGGAATAAAATCCAATAACCAAAAATACTATTCTTAAAAGAGTGTTCAATACAGAGTAGATCAAATAAAATTTATAGAAAATTATAACAAAAACATGCTATAAATCACTACAAAAATAGACATTTTGTCTCAACACTTCTGGTGTCTTATCAGACAATGGTTTTAAATGTGGAACGGACATTCTACATTCTACACCATCACTTGATAACTCCAGAAGTGTTGAAACAAAATGACTATTTTTTAGTGATTTTTAACATGCTTATGTTATAATTTTCGAATAAATTTATATATATATACACACACACACACACACACATATATATATATATATATATATATATATATATATATAATAAAAAGGCTTAAACACTAATATTCCATGGTCATAATTTATTCCATTGGAATCGTAAATTTTTTCTGAAAATATACATGTATGGGAATTTTTTAGATATTTAAGCCTTTTTATTATATCCTTACTCTGTCCTAGACATTGAGTTCTACCTGGATCCTTCCTCTTGGAAAATTTTTTTCTGAAAATATACATGTATTTTTAGATATATTTTTCATATGTATGTATATTTTCCACTAATATTATCTATATATATATATATATATATATATATATATATATATATATATATATATATATATATATATATTATAATTAAAGGTCTACTTCTGTATAGAGCACTGTTTTTAAAAAATAAAAACAAAAAATACTAAAGAACTCCGGATTATTTACCTAACGTATTCTTTCCTATTTTTCTACATACCTGCACACACACACACACACACACAAACACACACACATATATACATATATATATATATATATATATATATATATATATATATATATATATATATATATATATATATGATGTGATACTGTTAATATGCAAGCAAGGAAAATGTCTGATAATGTCCCAGCATATTAATTTAAAGATAGATTACAATTTCAAATTTCTCACCTGGTTTCGAAATATCGCCGATCACAGACTGAACGATGGACAAATGTTGATTTCATTATTATATGGTTAAGAACGCTGAGAACGAATACCATAATAAGCCGTATTAACAATAAGAAGCAAAACAAAAATACACTAGCCGTCTGTAAAAAAAATAAACTGGGGAGAACCAAATAGCACAATTTGATTTCCTGTCGGGCATCTTCAGTCAAGCGAATCATATCAGAAATCACCTGTCAGTTGGGGAAACAAGCCATGAATACAAGTTAACAAGATTTAATGATAAGTTAAGCTATTATTGTCTGTAATCACCAACAAGTCCCAACTATTTTCCCTTTTATACAAAACATTTTTCACACTAGTTTGATATTTTGGGTTCGTTACTTCAAACGGTAGACATCAACAAATCGGAATGTGTCATTGATTTTCATCTGTGATAATTTTTATATTTAGATGTTTTTTCTTTTTTGTTCCTGTTCTTAGATATATTTCTTCCATTTTCTTTTTTTATTATCCATTTTCTTTCTCTTTGATTTTCTTGTATTCTGTGTTTTTTTGTATTTATTTCTTCTTTTCTTCATTCTCTTTTAGCATCCTTTTTTTTTTCTTTTTCCGTTCTTTCTCTATTGTTCCTTTCTTCTTTACGATTGTATTTTCCAATTCTCTTTATCTGGCATCTCAGTTTAGCACTTTTTCCCAGCGTTTTAATGTTGCCTCCCTTTACCTTTTCTGTAAATATTTTCATAGTAATTGTTCGGATGAGCACTTTGATACGGTACCTAGACTTTAAAAAAAAACATTAATTGCAGTAGTAGATTAGCGTCGAAATCTTATCAATTTACAGTTGCGTGTATTAGATGTAGGACTAAATTCTATGCTAACAGTTTCTTTTCTCGCTTGTGAAACTCCTGTCCGCCGCCATGTTTTCCAGCCAATTTTAATCTGCAAGAATTTAAATGCTATTAACATTGATTGCTTATGTAGCTATACGTAAAAATTCTGTGGCATCTCTTAGTCAGTCCGTTCGCCACACCCATTAAAATAGCCATACATTGACAGATCGAAACCAAATTTTGGGTAGAATTGCTGTTATAAAGGAAAAGGGAAAAAAGAAATATTCTTAAAAAAAAAGCTCCTATAAAATTAAATTAAATTAAAGAAATTATTAAACTGCAAAGTAGGTTTTTTTTTTTAAATGTCAGAGTATTTTTCCAAACAAATCAATTTATTCAAATTTCATCGATTGGTTTGTGAAATTGAAGGAAACGTAGAGTTTGTAAATCTTGACAACAAACGTTAGCGATAATTTGAAAAATACCAAAGACTGTATTTATAAATGTTGTTTATAAATGTTGCTATCATAACATTTGAAATTTTAGGTGAGGTCACTTTTTCACTCTCTTTTGATTTGATTTGAGTTTTAGACACTTTTGCATGTGTGTGCATGTTTTCATTGTAGGCAGATTTTAAGCCATCAGTTGATAATGTGTCTTTATTTTCATTTTTTGAACTGCTTCTATATTTTTCTCGGGTTCGACATCGTTAAGAAACTATTATCTCCGAATTATTGAGGGCATAATAAAGTGTTGAAATGACACCAGAAATATTACACACACTCAGACTATCATGAGTCTGCAATATATGGTTTGCTGGATAAACAATTCCAGGAGTCATAAAACGGTTATTATTTCTGTTTTGGAGCACACTAACCAAATATGTACTGATCTCTGGTTATCTCAGATATCAACCCTACCCATCCATATTCATCTTCATATAACCTCGATTATCGTCTGGTTCAACTTCCTTCCCAGTCTTTTGAACGAGAGTAGAATTTTATCATTGCTTCCTTTGTAGGGCTGGATTCCTAGTTTGTTCTAAAGTCTTCTTCAAATCTTGTCCTTTCCTACGCTAATATAATTTCACACAGTAAAACTCTGCCTTACTGTCTCTTGAGCCTGGTATTGGGTATATATTAGTAAAAGAAAATTAACTGCATCGAGTAAATGTTTGGCTGCAATGGTTCAGCCGTTTGACCTGCTATAACATACATTACTCAGTAGTAATAGATGTGTGTATGTGTGCGTGTCTGTGTATGTGTGCTCATGCGTTTTATGAGTCTCGATGCTCTTGTTTCAGTAAAGTGATTAATACATTTTTATTATATTAAATTCTGATAATTCTATTGGTATATATTAATATATTGTGTTTACTAAATTATCAGTTATAATTTGTTTCTTTTCGTCTTACCAAATTGTTCCATTTCTCATCGATTTCCATCATCGCTATTAACCGATAAAAATTATTAGTAAAAGAAAGCCTAATCTTCTAAAATGGTTACCCATTAGAAGAAAGAAAATCTCCCTTTGAGCTTGAATGTCAATAACGTCTGTTTCGAATTCCTGCGACAGTTCCGTGTAGATTTTCATTGAAAGCAAACAGACGATAAGTCAATTCTATATTCACCTTTTTGTCAGAAAATACTTTAAAAAAAAAGGGAAAAAAAGAAGAAAATAAACAATATACTAAGTATACCAAAAAAAATTATGCACATTGAAAATGTAGAAGAAAAGACCTCCAATGTCGTCTGGGATATGTGTATTTGTATATTACCGTTACAAAGTTCGGATCGCGTCTAAAGAAGGTTTAGACTTGCCTACGGGTTGAGGGAAAGTTTGAAAGGTCACTGCAAAGGTCTGTGGCATATGTAGGCTATGAACCTGGGTTTTGAGTGGTTTCTTGGCGAATCGAGTTAGTGGAAGTGAAAAGAAAGAGACGCTTTGAGTTTGTAAAGACGAAAGAAAGAGAAAGCCAAAGTGAGAATGTTGAGAAAAGAAACGAAGAGAGAGGATGGAGTGGAGTATTTTTAAAAGAAAATGAAAAAGAGAATAGAGAAAATAACTGAGAAATGTGCTTACAACTTGTAAACAGTCGAAAAATAGATTAAGGAATTAGCTAGAACAATAAAGATAATTCTATAATTAAAGTGGGGGGGAAAAAGTTAGAAAAAATCAGAATCAATGAAAATAAACTCGGAAAAAGAAAAAGAAAGTTGTGAAATTTAGGGAGAAGAAATAGGATGAAATATATATCTTTGAAATGAAAGAAAATGTCAACACGATAGAATTGTAAACAAAAGTCTATAACATATGATATAATTTTTATTGAATGTTCGTACATGTTTCAAATCAGTTTTTCTTTTCAGCAGCTAGATTTAAGCCGCTTTAATTTGCGTCTTGATTAAGGGACTAGCCTCGCGAAACGGGGTGGCCCTTGCAGGATGTCTCACTGGCGATAGTGCTAAGTAATGCTTCCGCCATCTTTCTCCATCATTGCGGCTGGGAGAGGATAGCAAAAAAATTGTTTTTGTTTTCAGATACTTTGTTCAAATAAGAACTTTGTTTATATATATATAAAAAAAATTAAGTTCAAATGAAATAAGACAATACAAATTCGCAAAGAAAATAATTTTTTAAAATGTTAAAGACGAAGAAAAAAGTATTTTCCCGCAGAAAACGATTGCTTTAATTCGGTAAAACTACTGTTACATCATCAAGACTGCAATATAGGGTGGAATTTGTTTAGTAGCTAATTGATACGATGCTATATAAATTTCTTAATAGCATTTTGGTGTACATTAACTGACGAATACGAATAGTTTCATCAGTCAGTCGGCAACTAGTATTTACCTTTAAATATATTATCAAGCTCTTTTATTCCGGTGTGCCTTGGTAGTATACATGCTGAATAATTGTTTACTTCGTGCATTTGCTTAAATAATATGGACTAAAAAGAGGGACTTTGAAAGCCCGGTGTTTTTGTAGCTCTATTTTGACCTTAGCATTATGCTACTTCGTGGAGGCTCTTTTGTAATGTTTGTAAACGGTTTAATTCATATTTTTAAATGAGTCTGTTTCTACCTTTTTTCATGATGTTTCTTTTTCCTGTTGGCATTATTTTGTTGTGTGGTATCTTTATGAATTTGGCCAAAAATACACTATCTTTCTTGAATATACTTCGTTAAAAGATTTGTTAGAAATCTGAGAGTTGCTGTTTGGTTGTTGTTGGCGGGTGGTTGGAAGATGCGTGTATGCAAATTGAGTTTTCTATATCGTTTATATATACCATTTCTCAGACTGAGTGTGGCATCTACCTTTTTAGGTCTAGGAAGTCTATCTGAATTGTAACAGGACAGGTGCAACAAACTATTTATTTAAATTTCAAAAAAGAAACTATATGATTTCCTTTACAAAGTAACCCCACTTTAAAGTCTAATGCACTTTTCACTTCTTCTCTGCCACACTTATATGCAGTGCTGGAAAGATTCTTCTTGGGCCCCCGTCATCTCCGTCTTTACGGCCCACTTGATGAACTCCGCGCCTTCAAAATGGGCCCCCTTCAAAATGAGCCCACTTCAAAATCGGCCTGCCAGGAACTTACGGATGCCTAGGACGTTGTAAGCAAGTGCATTGTCTTGCCACAATACATGTGAAAATGGCTGTGAAAACTGAAATGACAGTTATATATTCCCAAGATAACATTTTAGCTGATAACACAATCCGCTTATCTATTGTTCATCTAGAGTTCACACAGAATGCTCAGTCTTTTTACTTTTCAGACAGACCTCGTATGTCGAAAATACCAGGGATAGAGCGTATGTAAATATAAATATACTTAATACTGATAGCCCAAAATGGCGTACTCTCTAGTGACCATCGTGAGGGAAGACACCAAGAAAGCCTTATATGGACTGCCTCAAGAAGTCCCTCGGTACCTACCACATAGACCATCGCTAGCGGTCGACACTTGCTGCTGACGGTCAAACTTGACGCTGTACCGTCCACCGGGCCGTCTCCACCTTTGAGGACCCTCGCAGGGCCAACCTGAAAGAGAAACGCCGTAGGAGGAACGGCCGGGAAGCCTCGGCAACTATAACAGACCAGACCTTTAATTGGATTTGCCTGTGCCGTATCGGCCTAGTCGGTCATCAGCGTGCCTGCAGTCGTTGTGGACAGCTCACTTTATAAATCTTCGTTCGCGAAGTCAAGCCAAGAAGAGAAAAAGATCAATACCGAGCGTTGAAAGTTTGTTCCATGCTTGAATGCCATCTCCAACGTATGTTGTATTTTGTCTTGACTATAGAATAACTTCATTTAGATTCCTAATTATTCCTGCTGAATAGACACTAATTCTGGATCTGAAGTCGGATATTTGTCGCTATCTCTTGAGATAATCTATTTTTTTATGAATGAAACTTCTCCGAGTCCTGAAATTACAATTGGAGGTCTTTCATTCGGATATACGGATTCGTTAGTTGGCGCATAAATTATGTGAGTTGGTTGGCGAAGTTAGTTATCGTAGAAATCTGCTTCGGAGCAGTACGTGTCTATCATTTGCTGACCTGACATGTAAACCATACCAAAAAAAACTAGTAACACACGACTAAAGTTATTTTGAGCTATTTATACTTGGCGATAAACCTTTATCTTTTTCTGACCATAATCACTAAAATTCAAATAAAACCTTTTTTTCAAAGTTAGGATGTTTGTCTTCTTTGGTAGTTGCATAATTAAAAGAAAGGAAAAACTTGTAATTCCAACGAATGGTTTATTTTTTATGAAAATATTTCGGCTGGCAGTTGCCAGACTTCGTCACTCTTTAATTTGATGAGATGAATTATTTTCCACCGTAAAAACTCCAGAGAGAAGACACTGTGTTCCACTTCCTAATTTGTCGCTATTTCCTTAAGAAATTCTGATATGCTACATCCTTTATTCCCAACAGTTTCGAAATTTACAGCTAAGACACACCGTACCACAGACACAAGTCCGAATCATCTTCATCCCCCTCTTACGCCATTACTAAGAAGGAAGTTTAATTTAGACATCTTCTTTCCAGAACTGCTATATTGTTGAGAAGACAGACAAGGAAATGCTTTCCCAATCATTAGATTCTTAACTTCTGTGTTTTTAACCGTTTTCTGACATACATATCTTCATCATCTGCATTTCTTACCTCCACGAATCCTGGGTGTGAAGATAAAGTACAGCAGCAAGACATCTGATCGGAAGAGAGTAGGCTTTGAGGAGCGCGGAACCATTTAACTGCTGTTGTTGCCAGTTCCACCCTGACACGGGATCGTAGCACCTGTTCGAGTCCCAACTATGAGAAAATAGTAAACGCCCCAAACAAAAATCAACAGGGTGTTTTTATAATAAAATGACCAACAATACATTTTTATAAACAGAATGACAATCAATACAAAACTAAATAAAAATACATTTTTATAGTAAAATTATCAACAATACATTTCATGATATACAAACTATATATCTAAAAAAAAAAAACAGACCTTTACGTTGAAAGTATAAAATTATGTACAGAATATCTGTAGTCGAAAGCATACAACTGTGTTCAAAATATTATGAGTTCGTCATTATATAATCCATAGAAGGTGATATGCCGCTAACAAGAATAACTAACCAGCCATATTTATAGTAATATTGCCAACAATACTTATTTATAATAAAATTATCAAAAATACATATTAAAAGCAAAATGACCAACAATACATTTTATCTCTATGTGAAGGCATACAAAATATATTTAGTTAAATCAATAAAATCGTGTTCAAAATATTTAGATTTCGGCATTAAATAAAACAGAGATGCTGATATGCCGCTAAACAAAATCAATCAGCCAAAATCTTACCTCCTTCTTTTAGAACCACATTCAGTAAACTTTTACAATGAGTTGGTCTTGAAGTGCGTATTAGTAAAAAAGAAAAACAATGAAAGAAACACGTTCTACATTACTGTGCATGTCTACTACAGGAAACCAAGAAGTTCGAAGAAATTGAAGGGCGAATACAAGATGTTATGTCTTCAATACCACAAGGGTTTCTGGTGAAACCAGTTGACGCGATTCCTGGCTAGCTTGAGAAGCTGTTAATGAAATAAAACCTTAAACGCTTTCCCCTCATATCCATTTCTTGTAAAAATTAGAGTTGATAATTAAATTATAATTTTAAAATACTTACTTTTACTTTTCAGGCAACCTGAATATATATATATATATATATATATATATATATATATATATATATATATATATATATATATATATATATATATATATATATAGCATAATGAGAAGCTAGGTATACTTTCTTAATATGTATATATAAAAAGTTTCAAATTAAAAAAATAATAATGTTTTATTTTATGGAAGTATTTATTTATTTATATGTATATTTGATATTTCAAATTGTCCTCAATTTTCATCAGAAATAACTGTTTGTTACAAATAAATTAAAATTACTGTTTGTTAGCAAGTAGCGTCCTTCGCAAGACGCGGACGTCACGTGATATGGAACGTCACTGTTCGGATATTCCTAACTTAAATCTAACTGTCATAAAAGATTTTAAATGTTGTTTAAAAATTTTTTAACTATATCTAAAAAATTGTTAACTATTGAAATATTTATAAAGATTTAAAACACCTAAGTCCCTATTCAACCCTAGTTTATGTGTATTTAATTTTAAAATCCAATATGTTTCTTTTTTTCTGCGTGTGAATGTGGAAGTAAAATCGGAATCTATCAATAAACATTTGCAGTTTTCTAACGTGTGTCCTGATTGATTGTAGTGTTTAGCTATGGGGGAATAAATATATATAAAGAATGTATAAACATAAAACTGTCTTAAAATAATTGTCGGACTTTGCCCATTTCAAAATCTGTGACGTCATTTGTTTACATTTGATACGCCATGAGCAGATATGAATGTACGTGAGAGATTCATGGAAGATTGAAGTTTAAATACAGTAAATTCAATCTTGCTAACCGATCTCCCCTCTGTGGACAAATCGGTACAGGCACCTCAAGCTAAATGACGGTTCCGTATAGGATACAGGTTCGAATCCTGTCGGAGGACGAATATTTTCTGTGAAAATTTCTCGGACATCCAGGCCGGTAAATGTTGTTTAATAAAGTTTATTATAAACAGAGCATTTACTTAAATATTTGTATCTCTAAAAAAATGTATAAACATAAAAATGTCTTTATATATATATATATATATATATATATATATATATATATATATAATGTGTGTGCGTGCGTATGTTTGTCTGTACAAGTGCTGAAGTACAATATACAATCAATGGCTTACACATACGGATATTTATATAAGTATATACACATACATATATACGGTTTTTCTAAGATAGGTATATGTTCCATTAATACATCGATAATAAGTCTATTTCCATTCGACAGTAGTAATGTCTATTTCCGGTACAAGTGTAGCAACTTTTACTTCTGAAAACCTCGCGACGGCAAGTATTTCTTACGGAAGCAAAGACATTTCTCCAAAATATTTGCAACAAGTCCCCATCAATCAGATGAAGAAATCTTGTATTTGCTTGACTTATCTCAGCTAACCATATACTCCGTGTTTTTATCACGAACTGGCATTTACAGACAGCCTTGCCTAAAGGTCGTTTATATCAAAGAGCAAAAGAAAAGTCGCATGTTTTGTTTGAAATATAAATATATAATATGTCGAAGTCTAGAATACGCGGTTTCTTTCGACAGGGACTCTGTCAATATTGTCGTCTTTGTGTCGGTAGAAAAAGCAGACAGAAATAAAGCAATGTGCGTGTGACTTTCATATCGAAATAACGACGTCTGAGTGGACCTGAACTCTACGAAAAATATGATATAAGGGCGCGAGTCTTATATTAAACATCAAGCTTGTAACTGAGATCTTAAAATGCTCTTGGTCCATTGATGTACAAAATAGCTAGGTAAAAAATGGTTTAAAGTTACAGAGGAATTGGCGGCTTTTATATAATCGAGAACAGTGGATCAACACTTTGCTTCCTCTCCTTGTTGGCATTGTCACTGATGGCGGCGGCAACGGTTGTTGTTGTGTAGAGATTTATATTAACGTTGCGTGGTTTTTAGTGGAGATGTAAATACGGAGTCAATTTCAAAAGCGTAGGACATTCAAGATAAACATGGCAATGAGAGGATAACGGACAGAAGACATAAAGCAATATGAAAGACGAAGTTGAAGAGGGTCAATAATGAGATGAGTAACATTTAGAACAAGTTCGTGCGTCCAAGAAAAGACGATGACAATGAAGAGAAGATTGAATGTTTGAAAGAATCGTTAAGAAGAAAAGGGGCCAAAAAAAAAAAAACGAAAGAAAAATGTTATTGAAAGAGAAAAGAAGAGAAAAAAGTAAAAAAATAAAGGAAACATGAGATAAACTGGGATTGATAGTTTGTAATGATGGAAAATAAAAGAAATATTGAAAAGAAAAATAAAGACGGAAATGCAAAACGGGGAGGCGAAGAAATATCATAATTTTAACATATAGTGATTGTCAGCAGCCACGTGTATCCGATCATCGAGATCGTCATTCTCTCTCCCTTTTCTTGTTCTCTCTCCCTTTTCTTGTTCTCTCTCCCTTTTCTTGTTCTCTCTCCTGACGGCGCCAATCGCGTGAATTTTATTTTGGTGGTCTTGTGGTGATCAATTACATGTGCCACACCTCCGTTTTCTTTAATGACATTGGTTCATAAATATATGATACTTACTATATGACCATTTTGCCATCGCACATTATTTGAACTTTTCTCTAAAATCACGGATTGGTCCATTTCCTGGCCAATCGCGTATTTTAGTATCTTTCTAATATTTTTTGGCACCAAGCTCACCTGAGCCTATGCATACCTATATAAACTCTCTCGCTGTTAGCCAACATTGGTAGCGGTTCAATTCTCTGAATATACGGCACGGCGCTATATTACTTATAACATTTTAATTCTTAGTTATTACTCATTCGAGTAATCTTACTAACTTCTATTAATATCACTTGTGCACATTACATCTTTTCACACTCACAGACTGTGGAATTATTGTTCATTTGAGCTAAGAACATTAATTGAATTTTATAGTTTATTACCATTCAATATTGTAACTCAACATTACTTAGCTGCATTCACCCTTTTTATTATAGAAAAAGGGAAGTAACTTTTTTTATACTTATTGTTGATATTTGTATATCATTGTTAATACAATATTTATTTAATGTTTATGGAGTTTGACTCATTTCTCTCATATATTCTGTGCATATTTCATGTGGCGTGTTGTTTATAAGAACACAGCTTTCCTTCTTGATTGCTATTATATTTCACGGTAACCCTAGCCAACATATCTTACAACACCACTACAGTCTCTGCGCGAGGGAGAAGCCCACACACTTGGCCAGAAACGCCTCCCTCGCGGCACAAGGGGGGTTGAGACAGATGAGAATCGGGACACCTGGTTGCATCGGGCTGTCGGAAAAGAAAAGGAAATAAATAAAATAGTGAAGAAGAAGAAGAAGAAGAAGAAGAAGAAGAAGAAGAAGAAGAATTAAACGAGGAGCTGGAATAAATAGCGAGAAGAAAACGAAAAAGAAGGAGGTGGAAAGAGAGAAGGTGTGAAGAAGGAGAAAGAGAATGAAGAAACAAAAAGAGGAAGAAAAGTTTGAAGAGGAGGAAGAAGAATAACGATGAAAGAGGAGATAG
>CAHIKZ030004908.1:760000-807500 GCA_903632075.3 Acanthosepion pharaonis | reverse complement strand
ATAGATAGATAGATAGATAGATAGATAGATAGATATGAACAGACTAGGTGGACAGACAGATTCGTTTTCCCCAGTTCATCCACCCTCGCTTGAAAGTTATTTAAAGGCAGGAAATATTTATAGAAATAAGAATTTTGGGGGCGGGTATGTAATAGCTGGTAAGAGAAGTGTTGGGTTTATACCTTCCCAAGGTCTTTTGCTCGTAGGTAAATATAACGAACACAAATGAAACTGAAACTTGGCTTTCTGATTATACCACCGGCAACACCAAATTTACAACACCTGGTGTTCCGAAGTGACCTCCCATCAAGTTCCTTACCAAGTAGGATATTGCTTAACTGTAGTGATCGTAGAGGTACCGGTGTTTTAATTGTGTATGGCCTGAAGCCTGATAGATAGATTTCTAGGTAGATGCGAGCAGACTGATGAATGTACATAGATACATAGATAATTAGAGAGATATGTGAACATTTATCCACATAGATAGATAGATAGATAGATAGATAGATAGATAGATAGGGAACGACTGGAAGAGAAATATGTGTCCGTGAGGAAAAGAAAGAGAAAAATGAAGATAGATAGATAGATAGATAGATAGATAGATAGATAGATAATGAACAATAGATAGATAGATAGATAATGATAGATAGATAGATAGATAGATAGATAGATAGATAGATAGATAGATAGATGAACAGAGATAGATAGATAGATAAACAGATAGATAGGTAGATAAACAGAGATAGATAGATAGATAGATAGATAGATAGATAGATAGATAGATAGATAGATAGATGTGAACAAACAGAGACAACCACATAGCTAAATAGATAGATATATGTGATCAGACTGAGATATAGAAATAACTAGCTAGCTAGCTAGATATACACATACATAGATATAATAGGTTAATGATCTTTTGCTTAGGTTAACGCAGTGTTACAGCACAAGTGCGCATCTTGGGAATCGAACTTACTCCATTAAAGAATTTGCCAGATTACCTTTCCTGCCATCACGCTATAATATATGTAAGCAGGAATTTCATACCCATGACACGGACACATATGCATATACACAATCACATAAACACACGCCCACACATGCTAAATAAATACTCACACACACACACACATACATATATATATATGTATATATTTGTAATATAAAAATATGTATATATTTATATAATCTATATATTTATATAATATATATGTATATATTAATCTAATACATATGTATGTATGTGTGTGTGTGTGTGTGTGTGTGTGTGTGTGTGTGTGTGTGTGTGTCTGAAAATTGTTTACCATCTACAATGAAGATGTTGTCAGTTGTTTTCCTCCTTTTGCACGCAAAACATTTATGGAAGTCACTTAGCATCACAGCAGGGAACAGCAAAATAGAAGACCAAAAAATCACCTTCTTTGCAATCATGTTGTTATTTAAAGGGACTCGTACACACCTCAGTAATGGTGCTCCAAACTCAACTCCATACAAATAAATAAGGAGAAATGAACTTGGATACACAGGACATTTATTGTTAATAGAAAATATTTTTTGCTTTATTTGTTTGGTATATTTATATAGGCAATGGCTGTCCACGCACGCACATATGTTGAACAGTGAATAATCAGGAGACAGAGTGACAGGCAATGAGATGAGAAAGAAAAAAAACGTTCTTTTTAATTCTAGTGCGCACATCGAAAACTCTAGCGTGACTCATAGGTGAACGCCATAAACCCTTTTGACAAAGCTACATTGACAGTAAAGTAGGTGTCGTTGGGGAGAGTTGCAATTTGAGGAGAGGTCAAAACATTTGCTGTACTTTTCACGTTGAACTATTAATTGATCAAAGTTCAAATCTTATGAATGTCAAATATCATGAATATATATATATATATATATATATATATATATATATAGATATAGATATATATATATTATAGTTCAAAAGTTTCAAGCGACCAACAGGATTAGCAAGGGTTGATCTTGACAGAAGAGTGGAATAAAAAAAAGAAGTACTGTTAAAAAAAAAGACGTCACACGGAAACATTGCCACTATGTCATACATCTTCCCTAAAATTATTCTTGATATATAAAAAAATATATCGTTATCCCATATATATATATATATATATATATATATATAGAGAGAGAGAGAGAGAGAGAGAGAGAGAGACATGACAACTGTAAATTTTCTTGTGACCCGTTTCATCTGTTAGGTTTCATCGGACTATCGGATGAAACGCGTTACAAGAGATATTACTGTTTGTCATATTTTTCTAAATACTGTTTGTTGATATATAAAATTATACAACTGTTTCATGCTAGACGCAATCGTCAGGCCATAGCATATAGCATGAAACAGACTGTCGCCTTTAAGTGTTGACTTCTATGTTCACTCTTATATTTATATATATATATATATATATATATATATATATATATTTATATTGACTTCTATGTTCACTTTTATATATATATATATATCTATATATATGAAAGTGAACATAGAAGTCAACACTTAGAGATGAAAGTCTGTTTCATGCTATATGCAATCGTCAGGCATACGTCGCCTCTAAGTGTTGACTTCTATGTTCACTTTTATATTTACACGCTCTATCTCTGATATTGAGCACTTTATCCATAAATATCTTATGACTATATTTCCTCATATATATATATATATATATATATATATATATATATATATGTATATATGCATGTATGTATATATATATATATACTATAGTTCAAAATTTTGAAGCTAACCCTGGTAATTTTATGCTTTTTCTACTTTAAATTAGAGAAAATTATTATACATTTTTAAAAAAAAATGAGACATGATTATTTAATAGACATAAAAAGACATGTAAAAAAGAAAAAATATCATTTTACTATTAAATTTTTCTCTCGTTAAATTATCCTCCTTTAATCTTCATTATCGCAGTAAATATTTTTGGGATTCGTTGCAAATGATTCTCAAATTATAAGTTTGATAATTGTGTGTGTCCATTCTTTTTCAATGACTCTAAGAACTTTTCATAGCTTTATTTCTTACTTCTGTCAAGTTTATCACATGCTTATTCTGAGGGTGGCGTCACACTTTTGAACTGTAGTGAATATGGGATATATATATATATATATATATATATATATATATATATATATATATATATATATATATAGATGTTTTCCATAAAAGCTGTCTGCGTGTAATCTGTGGAGTTAACCTTCAAGATAGGACATCTAACATAGACCTGTTTAACTGGTGTAATATTGGCGGAATCAAGACTTTTATCATACAGTCTCACTTACGGTGGACTGGTCATGTCTTGAGACTGTCTGATGACAGGATACCCAAGATCTTAATGTACAGCCAGTTAGATCAGGGCTACAGGAATGTAGGACGCCCATGGCTAAGATACAAATACAAGCTGAAAAGCTACTTGTCAATAGTCAGTATTACCACATAACACCTTTGAGCGCTTAGCCTTGGAGCGGGTAGAATTGAGATCAACGTGTTTTAGTGGACTCAGCAATTTTCTGCTTGTCTGAATCATCTTCAAGAAGCAAGAGCAAGATCTAAAAGTTCAGCCAATCTAACAGTTATCTCATCTCATAATCCTCACTCTTGCTCCATATATGGCCTCCTTTGTAAATCGCTAGCGGGTCTTGAATGCCACATAAGATTATCGCACAAAATTTCATAACTGAATCAACTAAATATCGGATTCTCATACGTCCATTATAAATATATATATATATATATATATATATATATATATATATATATATATATATATATATATATATAGAGAGAGAGAGAGAGAGAGAGATATGATAACAATATATAAATTTTATATATGAAGAACAGTTTTTGGGATGTCAAAGTGGAAATATTTCAGTGTTACGCGGTTCAGACATCAGCGGACTAAATTTATGTTTGTTTGTTTCCTGTTTAGCATATCATCGCTTTTATTTAATGCCGAAATTTAATTTTCTTTGGAGCATTCGTAATTTAAAATGTATTGCTTGTATTTTTAATAGTTTTTTTTTCAAAATATATTGCTGCAAATATATCCTTTTTTTCCCCCAAAAACATATTGCCTGTCATTTTTAATTTTACAAAAATATATTGGTGTTACCTTTACTACAAAAATATATCTCTATACTTTCATAGTGTTTGAATCCAGTTTTGGTGTTAACTATTTGACTATTAGAACCAAACAAGATCTACCACCCCGGATCAGGGTGGACATGGAAATAACAATTTAGTGGTGGATCTTCAAAACCTTCACTGTCCCGGTCAGAAGTCTTACTGCCGGGTGTAGTTTATCCTCACACCATGACTACTAAATTTATGCTTACAGTGATGTAACTATAAACCCGCCCGAACGATCGACGCTCAGAATTTTACATTTTTAAGATGATTGCCTTTATATATATATATATATATATATATATATATATATATATATATATATATAGATAGATAGATAGAGAGATAGAGAGAGAGAGATAGATAGATAGATAGATAGATAGATGTGTGCGTGTGTGTGTGTGTCTTTTGTGTATATATAATTTAGCCGATTTCAGCTACGTTGAAACTAAGGAATGTAGCAATAGAGCGGAGAAAATTTAGCAATGTTTCGTCTGTGTGAAAAGGATTTTAGAGTGGAAAATAATCCATCACCCAGAAGGCAGCGTAAATGATTTTGCGCTCAGTCAGCGCTAGACAGTGAAGACTGGTCAGGTCCAGCTGGCAGAAAAATTCGTGAATTTTCTGAAACAGTGTATATATATATATATATATATATATATATATATATATATATATATATATATATATATATAAAGATATGTTTCATTGAATAATTTAGACATGTTTATTCATGGACAAGCTTTTTGGTGTCATTACTAAAGGGAGATAGAAAATCTCACTTTTGATATATGTTATTTTATTCTGAGTACTTTACACATAGCATAATGTCATCACGAGGGACTTGTTTATTTCATGATAAATATTGTACTGTTCATTTTTTTCAAAGATATAATTGTTGTGCTTATTTGTAATTTTTTTTTACTTGTGAAGTAAATATTTGTTTTGAAATAAACAACAATGATGACATGAATATGATAGGATCCATTTGAAAATAAGTATAAAAAAAACTTGCCTAAATTATTCAATGATACATGTCTTAATGAAAACATGCTGCTAATATATATATATATATATATATATCATTTTACTCCAAGCAAGACAATAAAGATACTGAGATATAAGGGGCTACTGCTGTTAACCATGTTCACCATAGTCTATGAATATAGAATACAGCGGAGTACATAATCTGTTCAATGAAACAACGTTAAAGATTAATACTCACGAGTCAGACACTCTACTGAATCTGCCTATATCGCCAATACCACCACCAGCAGCAGCAGCTGTTCTGTAATTCTTCAGTCTTCGATATCAAAGGCTGGCAGTGAATATTCGGGAAAAAACATGGCCGCCTTTATACACGTCGCATTGAATATTTTGAGCCTTCTGATTGGTTAACCCTTCGATTGGTGAACTATAAAATGAGTCAGCTCATTTTGGCTGGCTCACTGCCACACAAAAATTCAAACAACTGCGTGTTAAAGAATATGAGAAAATATGCTATTAAGGATAGAGGAAAAGAAAAAAAAATAA
Source organism: Acanthosepion pharaonis (assembly GCA_903632075.3). Lineage (NCBI taxonomy): Eukaryota > Metazoa > Mollusca > Cephalopoda > Sepiida > Sepiidae > Acanthosepion > Acanthosepion pharaonis. The sequence goes on along the minus strand of CAHIKZ030004908.1, from coordinate 801,808 downwards.
TTAAGAAGACGAAAGTTATCGATTGACACTGGATTTAAATTTTTGAAGATCAAAGTTGACTGAATTGCAAGAGCTCGGAAGAGAGTTCCACGGGTGATAAGCGAGACAGACTGAACTGTTTGAATAAAACGTACGGATACATTTAGACATTTCATCTGTTATGTTATGAGATCTTTCCACCAATCTTTAACGATGGAGCATACAGACGTGTTCAACTTAAGGTTTGGCGTGAGTTTGAGTCCCAGGTTTAAACTTGTGTTCAAAGCTAGATGTTCTTTTGAGAGCGCAAATGTTTACCATGATTGGGAAGAATTTAACAACTGTCCATATGTGTGTCTATAAAATATCTTTTATTTTCCGAAAAGAACACAATTGGATGAGGATTTTAAAAGTCATTTAGAGAAAGGATAAATTTTATTCTTCAAGATCATTGTTCCGCAGCCCTTCATCTGCAAATTTGGTAACAAATTCTATCTCCCGGAACGGGATTAGGAACATTCTGCAGAATATATCCAGCAAAAGAAAGAAACCATGCAACATCTCAGATAAGAATTGTTTCTCCGGGATAGAGTTAAACATGAAGTTGTATATGTATTCAAAATATATTCTCATATTTTTAAAAATTATTTCACCCCAATTTAAACATTAAGATACAAAACTTTAGCCAGGAGAAAAAACAATAAAATACCACAATCCAGAAAGATAGAAAATGGCAATTGAAGTTACGTTTACATTAAAATTGTAGGTGGCAGAAAATCACAAAACCTAAACAGAATTCACCAGTGTAAATAAAGAAACAATATAAAGAGAATATACGCCTAGTTTATTCAAGAGTAAAATTATGAGACCTTTTTGCCAATCTAGTAGTATGCTTAAATTCAAGCTGTCGCCTGTTTTATGAGAAGAGGTCATTAAAACAACTGCTATGAAAAAATATATAGATGGGTACATGTATGTCGTTCCATAGACAATGTATGTATGTATAAATATAAATAGAATATACGTCTAGTTAATTCAAGAGTAAAATTGAGGCCTTTTTGCCAATCTAGTAGCATGCTTAAATTCAAGCTGTCGCCTGTTTTATGAGAAGATTTTATTAAAACAACTGCCAAAAATATATATATATAGATGGGTACATGTATGTCGTTACATAGACAATGTATGTATGTATAAATATAAGAATTTGTGAGTTCATATATATAATATGGGAGAATATAGATATAATAATGTAATTAAGTATGGATTTTGATATGTTTTTTTGCATGCACGCACATGTGGGTGTATATATGTATATGTATATATTTGTGTGTATGTGTATATGTGTGCATAGGCGTATATGTATATGTGTGTGTATATGTAATGTATGTGTATATAAAAAAAGATAGAGGAAATCCAAATTAAGACGTGATGGCCGATCCGAACTATTAGAGTGACAAACAGGGTTTTGGATTTTATTAAGAATCACAAGATATACAACCAGAGAACTAGATCAGATATAACAATAAAATTTCAATGCACGAACGAATGGTTGATTTTTAAATGTGAAAAAGGATTGTGGCTAGAAACGTTACAACTAAATCTAAATCGGGGCGTTAAACACAATTATATAATACAAGATTATATTGAAGTTAAATATTACAACAAAAACGAAGTCCATAGTCTAACATTAAAAGAAAAACATAAATTAATTAATGATTATACGTACTATTACAATTTAACTTCTAGAATAAATTCAGCCGTTATCTTGGTGGGAGCGGATTTACGCAAATATTTGTACTGGAATATGCTCAGACATGTAAATTTCGTGTTCTTGAGACGCAGAGCAGATAATGTATTAGCTGCCGAGTATGAGAGGAAACTGTACGTCTTCATGCTATGTAGATATATGAATGAAAGGGAATTAGATCAGCCAATAACCATGAAGTACTGAGTGAAGACAAAGCAACTTAAAATGTTAACATCTAAATTAGAAATTAAAATTTATTAAGGAAAGTCATTTATATAGGTAACTATCCCTAACGGGCACTTTAATCGCACGGGATCTTAATTTAACTCTATACTTCCAAAGTCTTCGCCTACATTTTGAAATTTTATTTACTAATGTTCTTTTTCAATATTACTTACTATTTTCAATAGTAGTCGATATGTCGGCCAATCGCCCAGTTCATGCTCCTTACTTGCCTTCTGAAAAGGAGTAGAGATTTATGCCTTCTGTCATGTTTAAGATCATGTTTCCGGTTCCTTTTCCTAAAGTCTTCTCATATTATTTTACCCCCAAGCAACAACTTTCTTTTTAGTCGCATTGGGCGAAATGATGAAAAATAAAATAGGTTTATGTTGTGGATTACGAGATAAAATTCAGTCTTCAATGAATGACAAACGCAGGAATGAAATATAACAAATAAATGTATTTACACAATAATACAATGGGTAATAATGTTAGTAAATCCAGGAACGCGGTTAGTAGCAATAATATATATAACGTCATCCACACACAGACTGTTTCGCAGCTCATCAGTGTGGCTAGACATCCGGTTGCCTCTAGCTATGATCGAAACCCGACTGAATTGGTGTCAGTCGGAGATTCTAACCATTAAGCCGTCGGCGCACGGTAGGGATGAAAGTGGATTTTTTTAGCGTATTTATTTTTAGAAACACGCCCAGTGACCGACAGTGACTCAATATTAAGTCTCGAAGTAGGACTTCTTTAGAGTCTACGTGCTTGTAACTGTCTTCTACAAGCGGTTACCTGACTGATTACTCTACCTCCAACCCAATCACAATCTCTGCTCACTCTCTCTGTATATTCTGACTGACTCTGGGTATTTAACGGCAACAGTCCAAGTAACACTCTGGTCGAGTTCACTTGTATGAAAAAGGTGTGGACCCCATAACAGTTTATTAAAAAAAAATGCTAGTAAAATGTTAGCCTTACATATTTTAAAATGGCTTATGAAGAAATCGGTACTAGCATGAGCGTAAAGATATGCACGATGACGTTGAAAGTGCACAGCCCACAACACAGATGCACATGAGGACCGGATGTGAACTAGGGAGGATTTGGGAACAAGAAAGGATTTCTCAACGATAGAGCCTTGACTGATGAGCAGAAAGAAATATGGCTTCACGTTTCCTCTCATCTTGTAAATACGAATGATATGTTTGTCAGGTTATTTCAAGCGGTGTTATCAGTGCCACACTGAAACAAAGCGCAAGAGAAAACCGAAGGAACTACACATGGCAACATCTGATATATATATATATATATATATATATATATATATATATATATAATAAAAAGGCTTAAACACTAATATTCCATAGTCATAATTTATTCCATTGGAATCGTAAATACGATCCAATTCATCAGACCTACAGATTCAAAAAGAAAACAGAAAAAAAAAAAAACACTCCGGAAATAAAGATAGAATTTAGAGAGAGTGTAAGTATGAGAGTGTGGGACGAATGTTAGAGCTAAAGAGAGGGGTAACAGACGAGAGAAGGTGGGAGATTAAACCTTAACAGAGAGAAGTTTAGGAGAGGTGAGAGGAAGGGGGAAATGTGTATATTTACCACTAATATTATATATATATATATATATATATATATATATATATATATATATATATGAATACGGCAGAATAAGGAAATCTTTATAAATTTGACATAAGTATGTCTAATTTATTAAAAAAATTCTAATTGTGCGTCATTCATTCATTTTTTCCAGATTTAATCATATTTTCAAAACAAACACATACACATATACACAAATATATTAGGTTGGTGCAAAAATAATGACGTAATAATGTCGTTTTTTGACCTTAAAAATACGTCAAAAAACAACATTATTACGTCATTATTTTTTAACCAACCTATTAATTATCTGCTAATATCACCTTATATTTACCATATATATGGGTAAAATAAATGGCTTCTTACATTAAATATTTCAAAATAAAATTAAGACTGCTCACTTACAGCTGATTTCTTCCCTGAATGAACTGTAACACTTCAATGAGGCCGTAACTCTCTTGTTACTTTAAATACCGCCAAAACAAAAATGATGGCGATCTTGTAGCTGATCTCTTTCCGGAGAAATAAGTGGCTTGTTACTTTAAATACCTTAAAAACAAATTTGATCGCTAAATTGCAGCTGATCTCTCTCCGGAACGAGTTCTTACAGTGCAACGGAGAAATAAGTGGCTTGTTACTTTAAATACCTTAAAAACAAATTTGATCGCTAAATTGCAGCTGATCTCTCTCCGGAACGAGTTCTTACAGGGCAACGGAGAAATAAGTGGCTTGTTACTTTAAATACCTCAAAAACAAATTTGATCACTAAATTTTAGCTGATCTCTCCCCCATTTCCTGAATGATTTCTAACAATGCAACTGGGGAATAATTCGCTTCTTAATTCAAATAGCTCTAAATAAACATGATTGCTAACTAGCAGCTAATCTCTCTCCTGGACGATTTCTAACAATTCAACGGAGAAATAATTAACTTTTTACTCTAAATACCTAAAAAACAAAGATGATTTTTAACTGGCATCAAATCCCCAATCTGAATGAGTTCTAACAGATCAGCGGAGAAATAGCTGGCTTGTTATTTTAAATACCTCAAAAACAAAGATGATGTCTATCTTGCAGTTGATCGCTCTACTGAAAGAATTCTTATAGTTGAACGCTGAAATAATTGGCTTGTAACTTTAAATAGTTCAAAAACCAAAATGATCGCTAAGTTTCAGCTGATCTCTTCCCTGAACAAGTTTTAACAGTTCAACGTGCTTCTTACATTCAAACCCTTAAATAACATTCGAATATCAGCCGTATAACGACGATCATGATTGTTATCATGCGGGCAATAGATATATAGGTTTTATAGCAAATTTTGTTAGTTGTTTTCATACTAATACTTATATCATGAATAGCCCTACACACATACATGCATAAACGTACATACACACACACACGTAGATTATATATATATATATATATATATATATATATATATATATATATATATATATATATATTGTCATCCACAGACAGACTGTTTCGCTGTATCACAACTCATCAGTATGGCTAGACGTCCGGTTGTCTCTAGCTAGGATCGAAACACGGCTGAATAGTCGGAGAATCTACCCCTAAGCCGCTGACGCATGACAGAGATGAAAGTTAATTTAAGAGTGTTTATTTTTCGATAAACACACTAGTGACTGAGAGAACTTAATTCGTTTTATCGAAGAGTATTGTATTACTAACAGTAATAGTCACTATATATATATATATATATATATATATATATATATATATATATATGCCTGGTGTAACAGCATAATCGTCCAAATCGCGGGACAGCATAGGATAATTGTCGTCCCACAAAATGTTTAATATCTAAAAAACAATTAACTGAGTTACCTTTTTCCAGATTTTCAGATATGACGTTTAGCCATCTTGACACCATTTGCCGTGGAAATCATTGAAAAACCCTTTGAGTTATTCAGCTAGAAAGTGAACAGATTACAATCGTTTTCTGTCAGCCCCACAATATATTCCCAACGGAACAATGATAGGGGCGGAGGTGGAATGATCATTCAGGCCTTTAGTAATGGTACCAACATTCATACTCTGGCTTCCATCTTGCGAGTCCATTCAAAACAATCACGAGTACGGTGAATAATTTAAAATGACGGAGCAGTAGTGAGAAAAACTAGATCAGGAGGTCACAGCAACAAGACGGGTCATCATTTTAACTTAGAGCTAAATACATTCTTACCGATCAAAGTAGAGTTCAGTAGTGTCATAAAAACCTCGGAGAATTCCAGTAAGATCTCTTTAATTATTTCTGATATACAACGGTTAAAAGTTGAATCGAAGAAATGAAAAAAATTGCTGTTACACCCGGTATATATATATATATATATATATATATATATATATATATATATATTTGGTTGAATATATGTGAGTTTGTGACCCTGGGTTTCACGCTTTAGCGATCGTCAGATAAACATATTAATTTTTTTAAAGATTTGGGTTTATGTAGATTGCGTGTATTGGTGTTATTGTGGAAGTGGTGGGGGAAACTTCGTCGCTTATGTCATCGTACTAACGCAAACATCGATGTATGCAGACACATATACATACTTGGTCGTCCGTCGGGACTCATACATATATAAACATATGTGGGCAGTTTCGGATATGACATATGTATGTATACGGGTGGTGTTGTGTCTATAGATACGCATTTGTAGGTTGAAATGTTGAAATTTAAAGATTGGAAGTGTGACGGAAATGTCTCGTGAATGTATACATGTCATATTATATATTTTTCCGCTGAATAATATTTCCTTGCATGTATGTATATACGTGTGGTGGGGTTTGTGTAAAATTATGATAGGTAAAAATTATTATTATTTATATTTATTTTTAAATTTAAAAAAAAATGGGGGTTTATTTGTTATATTTAAAGCTGATTATTTGTTTGATTTTGGTGACTGTGTATATGTAACAGGTAGAAATTTGTAATCCTTATTGGTTAATTTATATGGTGATGTTTAATATTTAATGTGCTGGGTGAGAGGGTAGTTTAATTTAATAACGGGTCTATATGATATGATGTGATAGTAATGTTGCAAGGGATTGGAGACAGTGATAATATAATTAGCTAATAGTTATTGTAAAAAAGTAGAAATTGTAAATTGCATATAATATATAAATAATTATACATACATATATATATTCATTTATATTTATATACACTTTTCACACACACACACACACACACACACACATATATATATATATATATATATATATATATATATATATATATATATATATGAATTCAAGCATGATGGATTGAAAAAATCTAGACATTATTTCTATTTATTTTTATTTTAATTCTTTCAAATTCACGGATCAATTTCTTAGTGCTGTCATTGAACTGATTAAGAAAGACGCCGTAGTTTTTTTTTTCATTCCTTTTATTTTCCCAAGTACTTTATATCTTATATGAGATTATACCCATGAGTTAATTGCTAAGACGAAAAGAAATGTAATTGATCGTGTGAATTTTTTCTTAAATACGCATTAAATAATTTCAACTTAAGCAGTTTTAAAACATTAATAATATAAAAAAATATAAACTAAGTTACCTCCCTTACATATTCTTAAAGTTAATGTTTAAATTGACTATAACGGAGCACATTTTCCGCACGTGTCAAGAAAAAAATCCTATCTGTCGTGAAAACAACAAAATGTATACAAAATGCTGCGTATTTCTCCAACACTGGTCAGCAGGAAAAGTTTCATCCCCTTGACCACACGTCGCGTAGCAAACGTCCCGGAATTTAAAATTTTGTTTATCTACACCTTATCAACCATTTGTATTTTATTTAAAGACAGAAAATATTTTCAGATTTTATGAATTAATTTTGGAAAATAATAAGTGTTTAGTGTTAAAAGAATTACTAATTAACCTGTATAGGGGAACAGAAGTGGTTGTCGTGTCTATTACATTTTCTACAGAAACCGGATGTTCACCGCTCGACGATCCAAAGCAGGCTGTGTAAATATACTTTCGGCACATCGGCTTCACGTGTACATCAGCTTTAACCAAATCATGTGACCAGTCGGAGCGACTCTCAATCAAAAACCACGAACTTAATTTCGAGCCGATTGACGGCTATATATATATAATCAAATTCAAACAGACTGGGCACAGACCAGCGTTTGATGTCAACACCGGCACGCTGAGAAAGAAAGAGAGAGAGAGAGAAATAGAGAAAGAGAGAGAGACGCATATCAGTGTTTGATGTCAACACTGACATGCTGAGAGTATAGCCACGATCAATATTCATTTCACTTCTAATTTCACCTCTCTATCTCTCTGTTACCTTAGCAACAGTAACAGACAGAAGTTATTAGTTTAGTACAGTGTAACCCGGATATAAGAGACCCGGATATAAGAGCAACCCGGATATAAGAGAGATTTTCTCTGGTCCCAAATTGTTCCCATACTTACCTAAACAAAATAGACGAAACCCGGATATAAGAGAAACCCGGATATAAGAGACTTCTTCTCCGGGCCCGACAACTCTCTTATATCCGGGTTACACTGTATATATGTAAATAAATTATACATTTATTTACCCATACTCAATGACCACTTTTGTTTGACGCTTGGATTTACGTTTACCGAGAAGGAGAAGGAATTAACCTCCAAAAGTGTAACGACAACAACATAAACAACTTCCAGATTACCATCTGTTGCGTCAGTTGTGTTGTCCAGTCCTGTGACGACCAACTGGCTTGGTATCGGTCGCGGCACCCAAATGTGACGTTCTAACCTTTTGGTGATTCGGATGGGAATTTGGTTAGGTTCGATATCAGCCTCGTCGTTCCCAACTCGCTTCCAACGTCTGGTTACCAAAGTAACTGCGTTGATCTCCAGTCCGCCTACCCACGTTGTGAATTGATCTTAGGCAGACGAAATCAATCAGTCGTTAGGGCCGTAATGCAAGTTGGGTTCAAGCGAGGGTAGTATCGCACAAATATGTATAAAAGAAATAAAATGATAACTCAAAAGTTCAAGGTATCAAAAAAAGGATAACAATATTTTATGTCTAGTTGCTGGATACATAGGACTGCGTCTATCTCCCGACCCGTTATATGGATTGTGACACGTTGTTTTGTTTTTTTTTTGTTAGGCGAGTTTTAACACTTTAAGTTGTCTGTTCTTCAAGAAATTGGTTCTTGGTGTGTTTTCGGGCGAAAGTCGAAAAACTTATTTTGGTGGTATGGATCTAAGTCGCTCTTCAAAATAAATTGTTCTTGGATTGAAGATGAGTTCGGAAGTTGCGCGAATCTTAGTCAGCTGCGAGGCCTGATTCAACTGAGCACTCTGAACTCTTCGGGAAACTCTGCTGGACTCTACTCCACTGAGCTGTACTCTACTGATTTCTGCTCGCTGCGACTTTGCTTATATGGACGCCGACCAAAACCGGGGTGGGTTTGTCGGCGTTGGAGGTTCCTCGATAATTCTAAATACATATCCATTTCTTTTATTTTTTGGTTAGGAATTTTCCACTTCTTTCCATTTTTGGAAGTCTTCTCTTACTCCCACCTTCTCACCATATTTTAGAGGGGCGTCAACGGTCCTCCCCACTTCTTCGTAGTAACCTCTCATACCCATCCTCTAAATGGGCGGTGGCGGCTTCCCTCCTTGCGTCACGTGATCACCTCCGGCCAATGATGTCCAGCCGGGCGTGTGCGATCCAGCTGGCTTTGTTTCAGGAGGAAAAAAAAATATCTTGCTCAAAAAAAAAAAAATATCTTTTTCTTTTCCTTTTCTTTCCTTAATCGCAGCTCTCATCTTCTCTGACCGCCAATAGAACAATGCGACCAGTAGTGTGATAACCTCTATTCTCATCTGGACTTCGTCAGTCAGATTTTCGCTAATTATCAGAATGGGTGGTCGTCCAGCAAAACACAGTCAACCGTCGTCTCAAAAAAACAGTTCCATTGTTCTAGTCATTCTTGGTGTCAATTTCTGATAACATAGTTTTGTTATCACAACCGAACTCTAACACCTATAGATGTCTTGTCAAAAAACGGTCAGTCGTTACTCAGGTTTGGTTTCGTGTGCGGCTTAGCAGACGACACAGTTAATTTTCTTATCTATCCAAAAGCCTTGTATTTAACCTTTTTTTTGTCAATTATAAAATAACATTATCAATTGGAGTTCTCTTTAGCTAGTCGGTCTGTGGTTTGCTAATTAGATGTTTGCCAGCATTAAGCGGCTGTTACCTATCCCCGATAACACAAGTTCGTCGCCAGAACATAGTCGATTCCCTTATCCACTTAGAATTTTTCTGCAATGGTAATGAAACCTTTTCGCCATTTGCTACTTATCAAAATAACATTGTCAAGGCCCCTGGTCGTGGGTGTTTTTTTTGTATCATCTACGCTTAAGTCTCGCCTCTCTTTTCCTTTCTTTCCTTTCTCTTTTTCCTTTCTTTTCTTTTTTTTTTTTTGTCCTGTTAAATGGTGTCACAGTATTGCTGGTAATATTTTTTCCTTCAGTCAGTCACTTAAGCGCCGTCCATCAGTCATTTGCCATGCGTGAGTTATGTGCCACGCATGTCAGTTATCTGCCTCCTCAGTCATGTATAGAAAGATACATGACTGACGACGCAGATTATTTTTCCCACAGTAAGTTGCCTTTTCTTTCCGCGGTAGACCAGTTGCCATCCAAGGTTGTAGAACTCGTCAGTCCTGCTATTTACCAAGAGCTTGGGAGAGAAGAAGAAGAGGATTCATACCTTTCCCAAGGGTGTTAGCACGTATGTGAATGTAATGGATTCAACTGGACTTCGAACTCGGCTCTCTGATTTCTCAATTCGAGCCGCTATTTCTTACGCAAATTTATTGCTAGTAATAGATTTTTTTCCTGAAATATATCTCCGGTAATTTTTTTTGAAACTATGAAAATGAATTGTTGGCATCACTGAATTCGAGGCCATGGAATGATCAACGGTTCCCCATTATTACCTTCCTAAAACATGACAAAATAAAGATAATAAGAAAATTAATCTATGAAAAATTGTTATCAGCTTTGTCCTGAAAGAACATGTAAAAATATCCGAAACATATGGAGATTTATTTAAAATATTTATAAATTTATTCAAAATACAAGTAATTGAGAAAAGCTTTTCTTGAAGAAAATAGAAATGTAAAAGATTTAAAAGTAAAATGAGCAAAGTCATCTAGGAAAAGCTAACATAATTTGAATTTGACGCACACTAGGCATATTGAAAGCAAGAGAATATCGAATAATATACCTAAGGATCCTGTTGGCAGAACAGAATCTGGGAGAGTTAGGAAGGAGACAAATACATATAAGAGCAGCAGAGGATAAAAATATGGAGAGTAATGATCATCTAAATTTATAAGGAGAATAAAATATGAAGTTAATCTCTAATTTTCTAAATGGACCCCTGGGAAATTTTACACACAGCTTCTAATTCGTTTTTCGTTCTCAACTGAGGAGAGACAATCCATCTTGTAAAATGTGGAGAACAGAGAACAACTGAAGGGAAAAAGGATGAAATAGCCAAACTTAGATTATTTTTAAAAAACGTCTCCAGTCGATATGATAAAGAAAAATGTAGGATTTGATGAGGAAATTATAAGACAAAGTAATCAAACTACAAATATCAAGATAAATCACGTTTTTAAATCACGTTTTTAAATCACGTTTTTAAATCACGTTTTTAAATCACTCTTCCAACTTCTTGCTTCCCAGTAAACATCGATCTTCAAAATTTAGATGCCATGTCAAACCTTATCTTCTGTCTTCTTAATTCATGTTCTTTCATTATTATTTTTAGTTAATCATTTTACTCCAAGCAGAACAATAAAACCACTAAGACGTAATGGCTTACCTAGTCTTAGAGAATATTTGAAAAAAAAAAAAAAAAAACGCTATTAAGAAAAGAAAACAAAAGAAAGAACAAAAATTAAGGAGACATATGACATTTCACATTGCATTTAAATTTTCAAAGATCAAACTTGACTGGAAACCAAGAAGCCAAAAGAGAGTTCCACAAATGTAAAGTGCAAGAAAAGAAACTGTTAGCATATAACTTATGGTTGCATCTAGCCATTTCACCTATAAAAATATAAGACCTTGCTCCCAATTTAAAACTGTGTTTACATTCATAAAGTTTATGTACCATAGAGGAACGTAATATCTATTTTAATATAATAAAAATGTGGCACAAGGCCAAAAGGGGGATGGGCGAAGTCTGGTCTTCAAACTGTCTTATCTTAAATTTAGCTAGACACGATTACTGGGCCAAACATATTCAGTATTTCTTACTGATGTGGGGCCAAATTTGGGACCACAGAAGTAAAACACGGAACACGGATTAGATGTAAAAAAGATATATTAACAACAGGTTACAGAGATAGTGTGAGCGGAGCTTACTATATGTTAGTGTCCAAGACTGGTAGTCGTACACTGTCTCTCTATCTCTCAGTGTAGAGTGTTGTGTCGCATACTTAATATACGCCTGGAAGAGTCTATTGTGTAGGTAGTTCCGGTCTCACAATACTTACACAAAAACAACACATTCTTACTTACCATTTTACTATAGACACCATAATACCTCCAAGTCTCTATGTATTCCTAACTAGTTCCCATATGTACAATTTGTCTGTAGAGTGTGGGGAAAGTTCATCAGAATAATTATCATGAAAGTATTTATAGAAAAGGCATAAGAAAGCAAAGTTACAGAGGTGGGAAAGTGATCGAAACCGAGATGCCAGCGCAGGGCTAATAATAATGTAAATTATTCTTTGTTCTTTATTAGAAATCTCCAAATATATTACAGGAACATCAGCACTATTCAAAAGAAGGACTAGTGGCAGACGTTTAAATATATAAAATAGATTCTGACGAGAAAAAAATGTCTAGTACAACTTTCTTAGCAACAGAACTTGTAACTGATTCAGTTCTCTCTGATTAAGTTATTCTTTTTCTCATTTTCTCTCATACACAGTTACCCTTTACGTCTTAGTGGCTTTATTGCCTTGCTTGTGAGGGAAACATTTAAAAGATAAAAGAAATAAGACGTAAAATCCACATAAAAGACAATCTGACACACTGTTTGTCTCCGATTCGAAGCGAGAATATTCGTTCTAAAATGCCAATAACGTATAATTATCGAGATTGTTTTTAGCAAGACCCACGTTAGTAATATACAGCAATTAGATAATTACCTAATATCAGGAATCAATTTCTATTATTTCATATTGATCCGAAAGCAGAAATATATATCGTATAAGTCATTCGGAAATTGATTTCAGCTTTTTATTAAAATACTAATCATCGAAGTATAAAATTCTTTACGTGAAAAAAGTTATTGAGATATATAATTAATGATTGGAAATTTAAAAATAATTTGGTAATTATTTCAGTTTTATTCCATGATTTTTTATCAGATTTATGATCTTACCTTTCGCATACATTTGCAATTATTTCAAGAATATGAAGAATTTAGCATTATACTTTACTAGCAATATAACCCGATTCGACCCGATCTTTCATTACTGGGAATTTTTACCGTACAATTCGAGCAGTTTAAGTTTAAAGTCATCCCACCCGAAAATCAATATTAAGAACAACAATTGGGTACAACTGAGACACACCTCCAAATGGTGGGTTAACAATTTGAATGGCAGGTGGGGGCTGAAAATGGCCATTTTTGTGTTCTCAATCTTGGTTCAGCCTCACGCACAGCAGCAGTTGAAGAGGCGTTTCTCCTCAGCCGTTGAATCCTTTGATCATCATTTACAGCCTCGCGCTCAGGAGCGTTCAGGCATCCTCTTCTGGAAAGCCGATGGCTAGGTTGATCTTCGGACTCAGTGGCTCTGCCAGCAGCTGTTTTGCGACCTCGGGAAATTCTTTTCTTTGGTGGCATGTCTTAGGCAAGTATGAATTGTCAAATGGAATGCGTAGGCAAATACCAGAAGAGAACGCTGTAAATCTAAGAATGTGGACGAAAATCCAGACCCCTCTAATCGTCATCGCGCGCAGGAACTGAACGTCTCCACAACAATTGTTAAATCGCTTCCAATTGCACTCTCAGTTGGTCGGTTATGTTGACCAAAAAAATCGTGAAGTGCGCGAAATACATTTCGGTTTAAACCCCCATTTTCGTAATAGACTTCGATAACTTTAACACGTTGTTTGATTGTTAATCTTTCCAGGGTTGAAATTGCCAAAGACTCAAATTGTTAAATCTGAAAGAAAAAAGAAAACAAATCATTAGACGCTTAAACTTGGTTTACATCTAAAATCGGTCCAAGATAATGGAACACCTTTTATATTATTTCATATGAATGTACATGTATTTATATATTCATTCGTATGTATATATAAATATTAGTACGTATGTATGTATACCTATACATGTATGTATTATTTGCTTTGGGAGTCTTATATATGAGTAGTTGGAAGGACTTTTCCTGCAATAAGATTGTATTCACGCCTTAATCCATATAAACACACCCATACACACTCAAACACCCACACACATATACAGACACACTTACACACACACACACACACATATATATATATATATATATATGTATATGTATGTATATATAAATATATAAGTATATATGTATGTATATACGTATATATTTTGTACGTATGTATGTATCAGTATATATGTTACTTCGTATATATGTTTATACATATATACTTTTCTTATGTATGTATATGTATATATGTATGTATATATTTACGTATATATTTACGTATATATGTATATATATATATATATATATATATATATATATATATATATATATATATTCATTTTTCATTTTGGTGTTACAATACTTCGAGGTGATAAGTATATAATCCTAAGAAATAAAAATTAAATTAAAATAGAATGAAATAAATCAAAATACGTGTGCATATACATATGCAGATAGATATATAGATAGATAGATAAATAGATAGATAGATAGATAGATAGATAGATAGATGCAAGGTTTTTGCTCACAAACCTACTTCTAAAATATGTAATCATAAATTCATATATATATATATATATATATACATATATATAATTAAATAATTAAATTCAAAATGAAATAATATAAATCAAAAAATAAAATTGAATAAGCCTAAATTTATATTAAGCTAAATCTTTTTTTAATCATTTTTATTGTTACGTGATAATCGGATATAATAACAATTTATCCTAAAATATATTTATACCCGTAGAATGTCAATAATATAAATTAATTACCTAAAATAAAATGAATGTATAATTAAGCAATTTAAGAGAAACCAATAAATAATCGATAAATTGGAATATTACGAACGTTCCTAATTCCTTAATTATAAGGCCTTTGGAGAATTTATAATAACGAAGAAATTATATATATATATATATATATATATATATATATATATATATATATATATATATATATATATATATATCACGTCGGTATCAAATATAGGTCAAATATGCACTGAATCTGACAGAATGATCAGAAAAAAAAAAACAAAAGTTTATCAAGAGAAATTTTTTTTTATTTTGGCTTTTGTGTAAGTAGTTTCCATGTAAGGCAACATGGGTTGGAATCAAATTTAGATCAAATATGGATCATAAACGACAGAATGATGAGATAAACAAGAATTAGGAAACGTTTATCAATGTTGCCATTTTGAAGTAATTTTCATGTTCTGACAAGATGAGTTGGGAGTTAATATGGCGCGGAATCCTACAGAACACTATGACAAAACACTATGAAACGTTTATCGATAGAAAGTCGTCTTTTTGCAGTAGTTTCTATGTCCAGGGAAGATGTGTTGGGGTTAAATATAGATCAAATTTGGTTAGGAACCCGATAGAAAGATCAGTTATGGACCAAGTAGGAAACGGTTATCATATATTGTTGTCATTTTGAAGTAGTTTTTATGTTCAGGTAAGATGTGTTGGCATAAAATATAGATCAATTATTAATCAGAATCCGAGAGAATGATATGATAAAAAAAAATGAAACGTTTATCAATAGAATGATGTTGTGTGTTTGAAGTAGTTTCCATATTCAGATAAGATGCGATAAATATATATTTCATTTATATTTTTTTCCAATTAATCTGTCCAGTTGTCCAAGTGCAAATACTTCCAAAAGACAATAACAGTTTATTAATAAAGGTTTTCTATTACTTTTTATCTCATCATATCATATATTATGAAAGAGAGAAACCTCAACCATCTTTGGTTATAATGTGGATTTCTTTTATTATATATATATTATATTTTTCATATTTCTGTTACAGGTGTTTCCGGCCTCGTGAATTTCTTCGAGCAAATAACGGGAATAAATTTATTCGTTTTAAAAATAAAAGGAATAAATTTATCCCTTTTAAAAATTTATACTTTTTATTTGACCGAAGAAGGTCACGTGACCGGAAACCTGTGTAGAAGAAATATGAAGAAGAAAATATCATACATATATATATATAATAAAAAAAATCCATATCATAACCAAAAACTCTTTGAGGTTTTAAAATATACATTTTTCTCTCGTTGGAACATCTGTAACATTTTCCTATATATATATATATATATATATATATATATATATATATATATATATATATATATATATATATATATATAAAAGAAAAAATATGTCGACGTCACGTGGGCGATGTTATGAAAACGTATTCCTATCTTATATTCGTATTGAAACAGAACGCTGATCTTGAAAAATTTCAGTTGTCTATTTTGATTAGTCTTACTCTTATGCACATCGTCTTTTCCTGTTGAAGTAAATATAGTCTAATGTTAATTATGTTTTATGAATATGTCCTGAAGATGGTCTACTAGACCGAAACATCCGACGATTATATTAACATTAAAACAGCATAATTGCATATTAGGATTTTTGTTTGTTTTTTCCGTATATTTTTCTTCATACTGTCAGATCTATATCCATATATTTGCTTACATATATATATATATATATATATATATATATATATATATATATATATATATATATATATATATATATATATATACACAGACACACAGAGATATGTGTTCATGTGTGCGTATGATAAAGTAATCGGGGGTAATCTCCCTTTTTATGATAACCTTCCTTTAGAGAACTCTTTCATTTGTAGAGGACTATAAATAGTCACTACGCTTGTATCCATAATTCTAAGCAGAAGATAACTTCCTGAAACCTAGTCTTTCTCTCTTTTGTTATTACAATCTATATACTCGCCGTTCCCAACGCATGAGGGTACAGTAACTCAGTACTTAGAACCAAAATCCGTTACTGTCCACACGTAGCATTTGGTTATAATTGTGTAGGTTTGTCTAGAAGCAACCACCCCTTTTAGAACAGCCGAATACAGAGAACGGGTACATATACTGTTTCTCCAGGTCTTCAAATGGCACTACTCATCGCTTGAATTAAGAGTTTTCTTTCTCATACACCGGTCGCCACCCAAAGCTATAGAACTCAGACCCACCTGCTATTTAAAAAAAGAGTAGAGATGGATTCGTATTTTTCCTAATGGTATTTATAAGTAAGTAAATATAATGGACGCGACTGTAATTCCTCAATCCTGGGATAGACTGATTTCATTCCACTGACATAATGACAATAACGGAAACGAATCAATAAATACGAAATACAACAAACAAAAGTATGAAATTAGCATTAAATATAGGAGAATATTTGTAATTATTGTTGTTGATAAATATATACAGTGTAACCCGGATATAAGAGAGTTGTCGGTCCCGGAGAAGAAGTCTCTTATATCCGGGTTTCGTTTATTTTCTTTAGGTAAGTATGGGAACAATTTCGGACCAGAGAAAATCTCTCTTATATCCGGGTTTCTCTTATATCCGGGCCTCTTATATCCGGGTTACACTGTATATTTGAAAGATAAATAATAAAGGAAGCAATTCATTAATGAACAAATAAAAAATAAAAAAAAATAAACAGACGTTACGGCTCGAAACAATTTTACTATAAATTCGAAAATACGTCCCCGTCCATGAGAAAATGTTACATTACTGCAATCAATAAATAAGGGTAACAGAATAATATTCTCGGCAAATGTTCTTAAAAACGTTTGAATCATAAATGATAGGTAAAGATACTGAGCCAATAGTCAATGATGACTGAGAACAGACTACTCCGTAGATTAAATAAAGGGTTCTGTTTGGGTTAAATAAAGGGTTCACCCTGTAGGTGACCAGAATCGATATAACCCTGATGAAGGCTAGAAGACACAACCACCGGAACGTTTTGGTAACAACAAAAGATGAACAAAATAGTCGGTATGCAAATAGTGTAAATAATATCTGGTCATCCCAGAAATTCAGACGGAAAAATAAATTTTACCTTCAAGTCTTCTGAAGAATGGATGTAATTCTGAAAAGTTTGTTTGAATTTGGTGACATAGCGGCTGTGAATTCAATCCCTGGGTCGGGTGGTGGAAACGGGCCAGCAATAACCGAAGAATTTAAATAAATAAACAGCAAATTCTACCTGTCCGTCCGTGTGTTTAGAACCCCTTAAACTCGGGACACATTTGCTCTACATAGGCACATCTGGTGCTTGGACATTCAGCATTGGAATGTGTCTCCGGATGATGAGGAAACAGTTAAAAATTCAAATTTTAAAATAACTAAAAAAAGTTAGGGATTTTAACCGTTTTTAATTCATATTGAGTTTCAAGTAACTTTTTTTTATTTTAAATTCAGTTAAAAATATTGCCAAAACTTTGTGAATTCAGGAAATTAATTTTATTTCTTCAAAATGCCAAGTAATTAGAGTTAAAATAAAAGGTTTCGTGACGTGAGGTCTTGAAGTTCCGCAGAGTTTGTGATTTGAAGAATTTCGGCCTGAATTGGACTTCCGTTCCAAAACAAACGTTTAGCCCAAAATCAGTCTATTGGACTTATTGACTGAAACAGAGTTAAAGTGAGGTTTTGAAATTTCATGGAGTGAAATTAGGAATTCAAAGTTATTTCTTCGAAATTATCATTGCTGTTTTCTAAACTGTAGCAGACGCCCCTTTAGTTTTGGCTCGTAGCGCTAATTATCTCTCTGCAGGAGCTAGCTTAAAATCACGCACTCTATGCAGCTTTTAAGCTAGTACGAAACATAAGTAAGAATTAGACGATATCCCTAGACAAGAGCAGTGGAATGAGAACTGTCTACCCTGTAGATTAAATAAAAGGCTCAGTTAAGAATTCTCTGTAGGTTACAGAGTAATACACCTGAGGAAGACCGGATGGAACAAAGGCTGAAACGTTGTGATAATAATAATAACAAAGATGGGGACAATAATCCGTATATAAATAGTCTAAATATGTGAATTTTATTTCATTTTTCCACACGTTTTGAATTAACGTAGATATAATTTGAATAAAATTAGTAAAAGTTTTGAATAACCTTTTCGGACCATTGATTTTACTATGTTTAAAATAGGAAACTTATAGAATAAATTCAGTTGCAGCATGTTTCATTTATAAGGCAGGACAGGCAGTTGCAGAATTGAAAATTCATTTTGAAGCATTGCATGAATTCGTTAAGCCTACAGGTAGCGTTGAAGCCAGTCAGTAGACAACATGGCTGCCGGAGCAACTTAATAAAATTAAGACAACGTCATGTCGTAGTGACTGTATGAACTTAACGCTATTCAATTTAAAGTAGTTTCTTTGTTGCTTTCGCTTTTGTATTGAGTGTATGCCTCTTGTTTCTGTTTAAATGATTGATTATGCTCTTACTTTGCCAATAGTGTTGATTCAGTGTTTTCGATTTTCCTTTCTCCGCTGCTTGCTTAATGAATAAAACCAATTGCTTGGGCAAAGTCATTAAGTCAATTATTAATAAAGTAAGGTGGTTGGATAAGCATCGCAAGCCAATTTATCAGGTACTCTGCAAGGTTCATTCTCAAAGGATTTTTTTTTCCTGGGCCATGAAGCAATGAAGCAGGAGGCGTAAAACATGTTTTATTCATGACCATGCTTGGCAAGGTGCACAAAAAGACATTTGTTTTATATTATTTTTTGTTTGTTTTACTGGTTTTCCTGTCTCACGTATTTCAAATAAGTTTTATTTGAAATATTCCTACGGGTTCAGAAGGAGTTTCCTACAGACAATCTTTTTTTCTCTACTAAATGCTGATGAATTATTATAGAAAGTTAAGTGACGGCAGTCTCTCGGGGTTTCAAATAGCGTTTCTATGTTGATGCTACGTTCAAAACAATGACTGATGAGCCACAAATATAATGGGAAGTTATTTATTTACCAACGCGAAATGCTCACAGCAAAAGAATATGCCAAAAAAGAGAGACGTAGCAACTGTAAGACCCCATGCAGAGAATGGACAGTTGGATCTAAAATTCAATCTAGGTCACCACAAAAATATAATGTTCGCGAGACTGTCGAGAAAAAATACCACATATTGAATGATATATTCAAATGATCCGTGGTGTGCACAACAAACTGATTCTGGCTTTAATCATGGGCATTTTAATCATATATAATATAATCATATATTAATATGATTGTTGATCACGCTAGATAACACACTCTTTCTCAGAAACTGTAACTAACTCTGCTCAGCGTAGTTTCAGTATAAACCACAAATGTGGGTGTTGAATATGTTAGACATTTTCATGACGGTCGTCCTCGAGTATTGAATCCAGAGGTTGGCAGTGAATATTTCGGAGACAGTAGGAAAGCGTAGTGAAGGTTCGCAGTGGATATCACAGCAGAGTGTAGTTCATCCTTCTCCTGGTCGCCTTTTGTCCTTCTGGTAGGAGGAAACAAGATGGCCGCCTTTATACACTATGAATACAGTGTTGGGCGGTTTCTGATTGGTCAACCTTCTATTGGTCGACTAGAAAGGGAAATAAGTCATTCTGACTCGCTCACTAGTTATAAGCATATATACCCAAAAAACCGTAACAGAATAAACACAAATGCACCTGAGCAAGCGTCTGCAATAGGGATTGGCTAGCCGCTCTAGTAGACAGTTATCCTTGAATGGCCAGCTATACAGTGTAAAATTACAAAGCCCTCTTTCCTCAGTATGCATCCCAGAAGATTGAAGTGTTCCTGATTCTACGTATGAGTCCTCTTCGTTTCTATTTTCTTTAAAATTATCACATGACATCACATAATCTGGCCATGGATTTATAATGATTTTTCTATTGAACCACATATCCTTTGCCTCAAGCCCCATCTGGGATGAAATTGTCTAGCATTCACAGTCATATTAGGAGGACCATATTTCAAAGCAGTTCAACATGCTTTGTTTTTGGTGTTTTAATTGTTTTTTTAACCATATGTTTATATTTAAGAAGGCGTCCTTTTCTCAATGGGTCTTTGGATCCCGGTGTCACCTTGATTGATTTTGGCATCTCCAATTCGTAGCTTGAAACTTTGGCTGCCTCTTTCGCTGACAACTATACAGCCTATCTCCTTAAAGACGGTTATTAAATTTCTATATAATAATGCTATTCTGCTATTTACCCATAGCTGGAGGGGGAGAAGAAGAGGATTCATACCTTTGACAATGGTATTAGCACGTAATCCATTATATTTACTTACGTGCTACTACCCTTGGGAAAGGTATGAAACCTCTCCTACCCTAAACTATGGGTAAATAGCAGGACAGACCAGGTTCTATAGCCTTGCATGGCAACTGGTCTGCCGCAGAAAGAAATGGTAATCTACTGCCGAAAAAAAACTTTATTTTTAGTCACGTATTGAAAGATACATGATAGCCTAAGCGTGTATCACGCATGGCACATAACTGACTAATATAATAATAATAGCAAACGTTATTGGATGGATAGATTTTTTTTTCTTACGTGAGATAATATTATGCACAATAAGAGATTAACTGTTCTGTTAATGAAATAGAAATATACTGGGAAAAAAATTATTCCATTTTCACAGAGATGCCTAAACAGCCAGGTACAATGTGAACTCCATCAGACAATCACCCAAATGAACCACATAACAAAACTTATCATCCGAATTCTTAAGAATAGATCTCTCAACTGAATTACCGGTTGCAACAGCAAAATTGTGCAAATCGTGTAAGAGCAGCCCATAAAATGTTTAATATCAAAATAAAATTGAGTTTCTTTTTTTCTAGGTTTTAGAATAAGACGTTTAAACATCTTGACATCATTTTTCGTAAGAATTACTGAAAAAAATCCCCTGTTAAAATCGTTTTGTGTCAACTCCACTATGCCTTTTCAAATGAGCAATGATGAGAGGAAAAAGATCATTCAGACCTTCAGTAATGGTAATAATAATTTGGCTTCCATCTTCAAAATCGATTTAAGAACCATCAACAGAAAGGTGTATAAGTTTAAAAAAATGAGGAAAAAGTACAGAGGAAAACTGGATCAGGAGGTCAGAACAGAAAGATGGATCATCATTGCAACTTTGAGCTACATACATTTCTATTGTTCAAAGTAGAGTCCAATAGTGTTATAAAAAACGCGCAAAAAGTAAGTTATCTTTAATCATTTTAAATATATAACGGTTCAAAGTTTAATCTAATAATTAGACGATTTTGCTGTTACATCCGGTATAGAACAAGAAGCGTGTGGTTTGGTTATAGACACTGGAACAGTTTATTGTCATATCAGAAAGAGAAATACAAATGCAAACAGTTTTTTTTATGAATTATGCGAAAGCTTTTGATAAAATATGTCATAATGAAAGGTTTTGAACTGCATTTTAGAAATTTGGGAAACATATTAAAATAATCCAGAACATAGAATGCATTCAGATAGAAAATAACGATTTTCCTGATGTGGCCTAAGGACGATTGTATGTGCACCCATTGAGGATCAGACTCTCTATTCAGTTGTAACTGACCTAGCATGACAAGCTGGCTAACCATTATTCCACGTTGAAGTGCTCATATTCGGATAGAAAATAAATTCTGTAAATACACAAAAATAGAAAGGGACATAGGACAATCATGCGTCTTCTCATTAGACATATTTAACCTTTACAGGGAAACAATCCTAAGAAAATTAGAATTCCTACCAGGATTAATTAACGGTGGTCACAATCTTAACAACATCAAATATGCTGATGACACAGTTTTTCTATAGGACACAGAGAGGAAATTACAAAACCTTCTCAGAATGTGGTAAAGTAATACATGAATAAAGACTTCAGCTCAATTGTATGGTTGTCAGAGAATGTATGGTTGTCAGCAAAATAGGCGACCCAAAATACGTATTACAAATTGGAGGCACCAATATCAAATAAGTACAAAAATTTAAATATGTTGGAAGAGTTTTAATGGAGGATGGAAAATGCGACAACTAAAACCAGAACTATTTTGGCACATATGATATACAGAAAGCTAGATGGACAAAGAAATGCAGCGCGTAACTTAACGAGTTTGTGTCAAGGATTGTCAATAAGGTATAACAAAATATGTTTATTGCAAGATAGCCTATTTATAAGTCTTCCATTCATCCTTGCATAGAATATTGCTGCCACATATGGTCTGGTGCTCCTGCTATATATTTAGTGATCTTTGGTAAAATCTAAAGAAAATCAAAAATCCAACGTTATTGGTCCTAAACTAGCGTCTCGACTTCAGTCACTTTTCAACCGTAATGTAATTTTCCTATATTTTTTTTTTTTAAATACGTTCATGGTAAATGTTTTGATGAACTTTCCTCTATAGAACATTGGCTCTATGGATTTAAGCGAGTTGGTGACAAGATTTTATTATTTTAGAGGCGAAATGGCCTGGTGCAGCTGACAGTTTCTTTTCTTGCACATCTCTCTTGTGGAACTCTTTTCTGGCTTCTTGTTTTCCATTAAAGTTTGATCTTCGAAAGTTTAAATATAATGGCCATCGTTAACTTCAGTCTTATTATTTTGGGTTCCCTTTTTTTTATTGCTTCTTAATAAAATATTCTTTCACGCTCAGTGCCTCTTGCATGTTAGTGGCTCTATTACCTTGCGTGGGGTGATACTAATCTTTACTAAGAATAACAAATAAAATGAAATTTTAGACAACGAGGATCATCCATACGTTGAAGAGATACGATATATACAGAGTATTTCACAATTTTTGAAACAAAATTGTTGGGCTCAAATGAAGGACTACAAATGATAGAGCAATGGAATTTACATTTATTGAAAGTTAAAAGGATAACATTTTAGGATCTGCAAACATTTAATCTCAAATATAAACCAAAAAATCCCTCGAGTACATAAACCAGATCTCCCCCGTTCGGTTGAAGGCATTGTTGAGTGCCAAGTTATTGATAACGTGTGTACATTCTTCCAGGGTGGTCACTTGAATCTTCTCAGTGATGGCTGTCTTCCATGCAGCAATGGTACGATGGATTGCCCTGGTAGATGTTGTCCATGGTGAGTCACTGGAGGAAGATATCTGCGAGGTTAAGGTTACGTGAGTCAGGTGTCAATTCCGCTTCAGCTGCTGCTGTTGAGACGCTACCCAAACCTTTCACGGAGCCTTGCCACGGTAAAGTTAGCAGTGTTAGAAGGAGTACCATCCTGCCTCAACCACTGTTCCTCTCCATCAAGGTATTCATGCTCCTCGAGCTTTCCACATCTGAGAGGACTCTACTTCATTTTAATAATTGTGAAACAACCTGTAGAAAATATCTAAGAAGCTCATCGGGGTTTCAAATCTTCGATCCTATATTCTGTGTATAAGGGTGGATAATTAGTAATAGACTGACACACAAATTTCACTGTATAACGTTTTATTTTTTATAATAAATATTCAATCAATGAATTAAGAGCATCATAAGAATTGAAAAATAAACATTTATGGTTAAAAATGAATGTATACTTTACATTATGCTTACTTATTACTTATTTCTGTCTGTCTATATTTCTGAGATGAGATATTTTAACTGTTTGTACTATTCGGACTAGTGTCCTTCATATTCACGATGTTTCCTTCGTTGTACGCTCCGGCTTTCTTCCTTCCTTTTATGTTGGCATTTTCGATCTGAACACTTTATTTCGTCCCCCGGGGTAGATTTCTATTCCGGATATCTCAGTTTCTGTTAATGAAATAACTCAACTTTATTACATCTCTGTCAGGTATTGAACTCGCAACTATTTGAGTCAAGTCACAGGATTACTTCAGCCAACGCTTTTATCCATTGCTTGATACAATGATGTCCTCAGAGACATCCTTCGGGACATCCGTGTATAAATTTCTGGGATTTATAAACCTAATGTTTCAGTAATCATTCTTTTTTATCAGAGCTCATATTACAATCTGTTATGATTATTGTTTTTTTCTCAAGCATTCTGTATTACTGGTTCCCATATTGTATTCAATCTATGCTTGGCCGGCAATGGAGATTTTTTGGCCAAGGATATGCGCTGATTCCTTTGATTTTTGTATTTTCCAGTTAAGCTTTTTGTCTATTATTTCAACCTCATGTCATCAAGGACGATTATCCCATTTTCCCCACCATATGTAGTCAGCTACGCCTGAAGAAGATTGGTACATACAACGGCCGAAACGTCGTGTATATGACAGTAAAGATGAGGACAATAGCCCGACAATGTAAATAGTGTAAATGGACTTATTCATATTGCCGGCTGTTTTGCTCCAGGTGACCTATTAATCTGTTTCTTGTATTTGTTACAAAGCCATACATCTGAAGTGACAGTAATTAGTGACTACTATTAATCACTAGGATTGTATTGTGGATTCATTTGTCATAGCACCTCGAGCCTTGAAGCAACCGCAGCACTAAGCCTTCATCTATGGCTTCCTTGTACAGGGTAAACAATAGCAACGATCTCTGAATCGATGTTTCCTAGAAGCAATTTAAATTCAGCTACATCCAGCAAACTAGAATTATTCGTTGGCTTTAGGAACCAAGATTAAACGTTATATTAGTCTGAGTCATAAATCATTTCCGTTTTCAGGAACCAGATATTATGACGAATGTGTCAGGCTAACTGTTAATCATACAAGGCGCTTAATAATAAATTTGGAGTGCGCTAATATACCTTACTTTTTGCAAACCAGCGACAACAGACACAGAATATAGAATAAATTACTTAACCCCAATAATTGATAGATTGCAAGTCTACCTCACATCATTTTATAGAGTCCATGGAAAGGAATAGCGTTAGGGAAATATCTAGATAAATATGTAGTGCTTATGGTGAAGAAAACATAACTGATCGGGAATTAGTTTACAGATATTTATTCTGGAGAAACGGTGAAAGGCGAACACAGACCATGACGTTTATCGTTCTTCGATGATGAAACTTTAATACCATCAATGGAATGCAGTATACTGTAAAGTACTTGTAAATTACAACATATCTGTTATACTGGAACACACCTATTATATTTTTAATAGACTCTCCCACCTATAATAAGTAGGAGTAGTAGCAATCGCTAAGGGGCACAGTGAGTTAGTCAGTCAGTCGATGTCGGACGACCGTTAGTTGGATATTAAAGTATCAACCACCACAACTAGATTGTTGCGTCATTAACTCTTATATCAAGTTCATAACGTTTTGTACGTCGAACCTATTTTAGGACCGACTTAGTGAAATTCAAGCCTCCACTGTGAAACTACTCTATAACAATATCACAATATATTGAAACGATAGGGAATATCAGCAAACTCAGTATGTCGGTTCCAAATGTTCTTTGTGAAAAAGAACAAAGCATATCTCTAATAAACAAAACCGGAAATGACTTATGACTTAACTTAGTTTACAAAGTTAGCGGCATTATACAAAATTGGAAGTATTTGTATAAAAGAAGAAATACGTTTCAAGATTAAAATAAAATATATCTGGTGTTAATTTTGATCAAGTCTTTTTTTATTCAGATCTAATCACAAGATTGTCCATTTAACAACGGTACTCAGTGGTTGATAGAAATGTTTCTTCAAAGCACAGTACGCCAATGGTTAAGCCATCTCCCCGTGGCGGCGTTTTCAACTTGTTTTTCCCAATATATAGACTACAATTATAAGGAAAACATTCGAAATTGAAATTTCACATATTTACTCAGTTGTTTATATATTTGACAAAAAATACCGAGTCTATTTACTAATTATATAAAATTTCCATGTTTTTCTAAAGATGTATTATAATCTACTTTATCATAATACTAGCAGAGTTACTCTGCATTGCTGGGATTACTTTTTGTTGAAGAAATAACGGACACACACTTCATTTTATTTGTGTAGACTATTAAAACGATTAAGGGAAATAACCACGTACTAATTTATAACTAAAAGTTGATTTACCTCCCTTAGCAGTATATTTCTTCGAGAAATTAAATTAATATTTAACCTACATAAGAATTTTTTTCTCATTTTTAAACATTCATGAACTTTAGTAGTGACGTTTGTCCACTTGATATATTATGATACATGAGCTATGGGCATGCCACTTTGGTTGAAATCTACCCACTCGTTTCTAAATCTATAGCGATAAAAAGGTAGGGACATAATTTTATAGATTAAACGAGGAGTTTAATATAAAAGCCATAATTTTTAGATTAAACGATGATTTAATATATAAGCTATAATTTATAGATTATACTATGATTGGAATATATAAGATATAATTTATAGATTAAACGATGATTGGAATATAAAGGATATGATTTATAGATTAAACGATGATTTGAATAAAAAAAGCTATAATTTATAGATTATACGATGATTTAATATGAAAGATATAATTTATAGTTTAAAGGATGATTTGAATATAAAAGCAGTAATTTGTAAATTATACGATTAGTTGAATATAAAATTAATTTATAATTATATAATATATTATAATATATAATTTACAAAGTATACGTTGATTTTACTATAAAATCTGTAATTTAAAGATTATGCGATGCCTTAAATATAAAATATAAAATTTAAAGATTATCCGAGGAATTGAATATAAAAGCTATAATTTATAGATTATCGATGATTTGAATATAAAAGCTATAATTCATAGATTATACCATAATTTGAATATAAAGGTATAAACTACAGATTACACGATGATTTGAATATAAAAGCTATCATTTATAGATCATTCAATGATTTGGATATATAAGCTATAATTTAGAGATTAAACGATGATTTGAATATACAAGCTATAATTTATAGATTATGCGGTGATTGGAATATAAAGGCTATAATTAATAGATTAAACGATGATTTTAATATAAAAGCTATAACAGAAAGATGATATGATGATTTGAATATAGAAGCTATAATTTATGAATTATACCATGATTTAAATATAAAAGCTCTAATTTACAAATTATGCGATGATTTGAGTATAAAATCTATAATTTGAAGATGATACGATGATTTGAATATAAAAGCTAAAATTTATAGATTATTAGATGATTTGAATAGAAAAGCTATAATTTATAGATTATACGATGATTAGAATAGAAAAACTATAATTTGTAGATTATTAGATTATTTGAATGTAAAATTTATAATTTATAGGTTATACGATGATTTGAATATAAAAGTTAAAATTTACAGATCAAATGATGATTTGAATGTAAAAGCTATATTTTATAGATTGTACGATAAGTGGAATATAAAGGTATAATCTACAGATTAAATGATGAATTGAATATCAAAGCTATAATTTATAGAATATTCAATGATTTAAATGTAGACTCTCTAATTTACATATTAAATGATGATTTGAATGTAAAAGCTATAATTTATAGATTATTCGATGATTTGAATATAAAAGCTATATTTTACAGATTACATGATTATTTGAATATAAAAGCCATAATACATTAACGATGACTTGATTATGGTAAGCATTCTTTCGCATATAGAAATATCAAACTAGTGCAGGAAAAATTGCCTAGTCAATCATGACTCGAAAGAGACATGATCACCCAACCGTGTATCACTTATGGCACTTAACTGACTAAATAACTTAAGTCTAAGTAATGCGCCACATAATGTATCTTTCTATAGTAATTGTTATTAAATGTTTCTCATATATTAGTTTTAAAATCTCGTACTCAACACACCGTATATACTTAAGTTTAGTGCTAGTTTTATTATCAGTTCTTTTACGCATAGGTCACACTATAATTTTTGAGGAGGTTAAAATTCCTGCATTTTCTGCCTATTTAAATGCCCTTTCACCATCAATCATCAAATTGCTCCAAAAATCTCTCATAGCATTCGCTAAATGTTTCTTTATTAGACATCAAGTGTTTGCATTTTGCTAGTTAGACCCATAGGAATCACTGCTATGTCTGCGATAAGCATCAATAGTTTCACTTTTTTATGCATATCCCAGACCAGTAGATATTCTTCTTCTTTTAATCACACTATTTTCATGCCTTGTTTATCCATCCAACCATTTTAATGAATATGGACAATTAATCTTTTCGGGAATTTTTATTTTCATAGTGTTTTGCCCTTTTGGGACAGCCTGCATTATACGCCGGTAAACCTGATAAAAAGGTCGTCAATCAAAAATCACACCTCAACGATGTAAACACTTGCGAAATGAAGATCAATGCAAATTTGAGGTAGGAAAAATCTATTAATTCTTCATTGATATAAGGGATTTGCTGATTTAAACTGGCATACATAGTGAATGATATTTTGCTCTTCATGTAGCGAAAAAAAAGGGAAGAAACTTAGGCGACATAAGTGACAGGCCCAGGGTAATATTTGTTTACTAAACGTGGCTTCGATGTAGAAGTCAGTCAGTTATGTGCCATGCGGGATACATGCGTAGGCGATCATGTATCTTTCGATACATGACTAACAAAGTAGATTTGTTCCCATAGTAGGTTGCTATATCTTTCTGCGGTAGACCAGTTGCTATCCAAATCTGTAGAACCCGGTCTGTTCTGCTATTTACCCATAGCTGGAGGAGGAGAAGAGGATTCATATCTTTTCCCAAGGGTATTAGCACCTATATATTAGCACTAATGGATTCGATTGATTTCTCAATCCGAGTCGCTATCCATTACTCTACCGTGCTTCCTTTAATGTAGCACAAGGCCGAATTTATATGGCACCGAATGAGGACCAAACTTACTAATCGTAATTGTTCTAGCGAGACATGTTTGCAGGCTTAGGGTAAAAGAACTACCGTAGTGAGGCATAAATGAAAACAACAGTGTGGTATCTAAATCTTCTTATCAGATATTTCAAGGCAATTGGCTTTTATCACCATTTTGGTGTAGGTTTGTACAAAAAAGAAAGAAGACTAATTATCTACAATACAATAAGTCCAGGATAATGTCTCGTATTGAAAAATTTGACTGCGGCATGTCTACGTGGATAGCGGTTTCCTCTACAATCAAACCCCACTTTAAATAAACAAGTTTGCATGACGTTTAGGAAATCAAAAAGAATGCAATGAGGCCGTTTCCCGGCATCCGCAAAAAGGAATTACAAGAATATTTCCATCAATGCACACGACGTTGAATAAAGGGTGCTGCTTGAGAAGCGGACTAATTTACATGAAAGTAAATGCTGTATCGACATGTCTGATGATCTTATTTTTACAGTAGAAGGGCCGATACATTTTGCGCAGGCAATATATATATATATATATATATATATATATATATATATAAAGAAAGAACAGTAAGATATATAATCCGGTGTTCTTATAGATATTCTTATTTTTACAAAATAGTGCTCAATGTAAATTTACAGAGCATTATTATTATAAATTAATTGATTTAAAATATGTCTTTTTTCGCTACACAGTTCTAACCATGTTTCAAAATGGAAGCTAAAAGCCCCATTAAATTAGGGGCTTTTAGTTTCCATTTTTGAAACATGGTTAGAACTGTGTAGCGAAAAAGACATATTTTAAATCAATTAATTTATAATATATATATATATATATATATATATATATATATATATATGTGTATGTGTGTGTGTGTGTGTGTGTGTGTGTGTGTGTGTGTGTCATTACTACAAATATAAAGTTTTGTCACTTAGCTGACTTTTGTTACCTTCAGCCTTCCGTATCTAGAGTTTTGTAGAAAGGCCCTCCAGCAATCAATTCGTTCACTCATCAGGGTGTATCAGCAATTGATGTTCTTATATTTCTCGTTTTTAATTTATATGTACGTTTCATTGTTGCAAGGTTGAGTTTTCTTTTATTTCACGGAGTATGTGTATTCTTGGGTGCTTGTGTCTGTGTATGTGTGTTTATATGCGTGGATTTGCGCGGATGTGGGTAAGTGTAGAATAAGTTGGTTATTTCCACATTACGTTGTTTTTCTTGTTATTTTATACTCCCCCTATTGTTTCTTTATTCTTTTATTTTTCTCTCTCTTTCATTGCAGCAATTTTGACATCCAATTTTTCAGACATTCGTTGTACTTGTTAATTAATGAGAGTTTTTAGTATCTTCTTGATATTGGAAAATTGGATTTCACTTTTTCTATGAATAATTTTTCAACTTTTATTATTGCTCGAATAACTTATTTATAAAGATCTAATATATATATATATATATATATATATATATATATATATATATATATATATATATATATATATATAGTTAAACCTAGAGAAGAAAACCTACCAAGCTTGGTAGGTTTGTCTGGCTCTTAAGTTTTAACTAGGTCTACTCTACTTACTGTATTGAGTACTTTATTTAGTTATTTTGCTTATTCGTATCGTTTTTTTTTTCTTTGGACTTTGGACTTGCATGCGAGACGATTCTTTTCGCCTAACCTACATGTTCTTGGTTCTTTCTTTTTTGTACCTTTTTTTTTGCCTTTGGTATCGGTTTGATTATTCGCAAGACACCGAAGGTTTTCCGGACGAGTATAATTTCTTATACTTATAAGATCATTACTACTACTGCTACTAATATATATATATATATATATATATATATATATATATATATATATATATTTTTTTTTTGCTAATTTAAAAAAAAATCCGTTCATACTCACGAATAACCTTCCGTGTATTGTTGAAGGATGAGAGAAATTTTTATTTTTTTATGTTCATTTCCCAAGTACTTTCGATCTTCTTCCAAGATAAACTATATGATTTTTCATGCTTTAATGTGCGTGTGACTAAAACCTAGAGAGAAAAAAAAATCCATAATGGATAATTTTTTCAAATTCTAATAAATGCTCAGCACATTGTCAACCGGTTTTCATTTAAAAAGCACAAATGACAAAAACTACGGTAATGGATAACAACGCACAACTTTGTATAAATACTTATACTAATGAACAACATATATATTTTTGTATTACTTGCGTCTCTGAAAATGATATTGGAAAAACATCAAAAGTACTTGGGAAATGAAAAGAAAAGAAATTTAAACAGCTATAGCACTTTTCTCTCATACTTCAACATAAATATACGGAAGGTTATTCGTGAGACTGAACGGATTTTGTTAAAAATTAGCAAATATAATGTCGGTAATTTATTCAATCAAACATGCCTAAAAGAGAATCTGCTGTCTAAATACAGACACACACACACATACATACATACATATATTCAAATAACCATTCCTGAAAAAATTATCACTTTCCCAAGTTTATATATATATATATATATATATATATATATATATATATATATATATATATATATGAAAAGTTTATATAAATATAAATAAATATATATATGTATAATTATTTATATATTATATGCGCGGTACTTATTAGAAAGCCCTCAATATCAGAGATAGAGCTAACATATTTGGTTGGATAGATGTGAGTTTGTGACCCTGGGTTTCACGCTTTAGCGATCGTCAGACAAACTGATTAATTTTTAAAAAATCTGGGTTTATGTAGATTGCGTGTTTTGGTGTTATTGTGAAAGTGGTGGGGGAAATTTTGTCGTTTTGTCATTCATCGTACTAACGCAAACATCGATGTATGCAGACACATATACATACTTGGTCGTCCGTCGGGACTCATACATATATATAAAACCATATGTAGACAGTTTCGGCTATGACACATGTATGTATACGGGTGGTGTTATGTCTATACACATACGCATTTGTATGTTGAAATGTTGAAATTTAAACATTGGAAGTGTGGCGGAAATGTCTCGTTAATGTCTCGTGAATGTATCCATGTCATATTATGAATTTTTTTTTTTTTTTCTGTTGAAAAATATTTTCTCGCATGTATGTATATATGTGTGGTGGGGTTTGTGTAAAATTATGATAGGTAAAAATTATTATTATAATTATTTATATTTATTTTTAAATTTTTGAAAAAAATGGGGGTTTATTTGTTATATTTAAAGCTGGTTATTTGTTTGTTTTTGGTGACTGTGTATATGTAACATGTAAAAATTTGTAATCCTTATTGTTTAATTTATATGGTGATGTTTAATTTAATAACGGGTTTATATGATATGATATGATAGTAATGTTTCAAAAGATTGGAGACAATGCTATTTAGGCTTTAGCTAATAGTTATTGTAAATTGGAAGAAATTGCAAATTGGCAGAAATGATTAGTAACGGTGGTGGGAGAATGATAAAACCATGAATGTAGTTATAGTGGTGGTAGCTTGAACTAAAAAGTGGTTGTTGGTGTTTTATTTTATTTTTGTTTTATTTTGTTATATGTATTAATTTATTTTGGTATAAATCCTGATAATAGGTATTCTATGTAAAATTATGGTAGTTGAAGATTGCTATAATTTTTAATTTTTAATTACAAAATTATTATTATTATATTAAAGCTGCCTGGTAATAGGTGTTTGTTCTCATGGTTACATATGGAAATTATATCTGATCATATTGTTTTAAAGTATTAAATATGCTGGGGGAGTAATAAAGATTGTAGTGGATTATATGTTAATAGTGGGTGTGATGTGTAAGTGATGGTGCTGTGTGTAGGTGGTAATGATAATAGTGATAATTAATAGATATTGTAAGGTAGTAAAAGTGATTACTAATGGTGGTGCAATTATAATAATGATAGGTGCAATTATTTTGATGGTATCCTGAAATTAAATTGTGATTGTTGGTGGTTTGTCTGTTTTATCCGTTTGGTATGAATTCGGATAATAGATACTTGTTCTCATGCCTACATTTGGAGATTATCTCTGATTTTTTGTTTAGCAAGTTCTTTTGCGGTTTGTGTGATATTATTGCTACTTTTTCGTGTAGGCAAAGTAGGCATTTTTTCGTAATGTTGTTGTAGGCAGGGTTTTTTTTCAATATTTCCCAACTTATTGTTGGTGTGATGTTTTTGTCTTTTTGCTGCCATATGTATGTAGAAAGTGTTGTGCTGTTCGAATATTTCCTGTTGTTGAATGAAAGGTTGTGATTGTTATTCCTCATCTTGAATGGACCTTCGGTGGCACCGATGTAGTGCATAGTGTTGTTGTTTGTACTTACCTTGGCCTTGTATATTGTGTTCGTAATTTGGCAATTTCCCTGAGTGGACATGTTGTTCTGTTTCTGCAGTTGCATATTGGATCCTTGGTTACATTTTTTGTAGGTTGTCATTTTTTGTTGTGGTTTTTGATTATTTCTGTTATGTTTTTTGTACAGCTGTAACTGATCTTTACGTTATTTTTTGTTAAATATTTTTGATAATTTGTTTTCTTCAGTGAAGTGTTTTTTCTATTAAGTTTAGGAATATTTTTTTTTATGTTCGTTTTAAGTGTTTTGTTATATGGTGGGTTAAACCAGATAATGTTTCTCTTTCTGTTTCTGCGTTTTGGCTGTGAAGGTATATATATTCAACAAAGAAATTCGGATTACTAACACAAAAACAGAGAATGTCTCATATCGAGAATATTTAACATTGAACATAAGGAAAAAATTGATTATTTTTAATAATATGTGGAAATCTCCGCTTTTACCTGAAGACGGTCGTGAGACCAGAAACACGTATCGTCCAATTATGTAAAACAAAGC
Organism: Acanthosepion pharaonis; assembly: GCA_903632075.3. Lineage (NCBI taxonomy): Eukaryota > Metazoa > Mollusca > Cephalopoda > Sepiida > Sepiidae > Acanthosepion > Acanthosepion pharaonis. The sequence continues at coordinate 767,277 of CAHIKZ030004908.1, read as the reverse complement.
ATAATATATTTTTTTCTAAATAAATCCACATTACAACCAAAAACGTCTGCGGCACCTCTCTTCTTTCTTTTTTTATATATATATATATATATATATATATATATATATATATATATATATATATATATATTCTGTTTATACGTTATTTTTATGGATACAAATATTTAAGTAAATTCTCTAGAATAATTGCCGGACTTAGTCCATTTCGTAATATATTATATATGGTCAAGAGATTTCATTCAATCGGGTAACAGACTTTCGCCATTTGGTGTTGACCCCATTGTCCATTTTTATATTTACACATGCTTTATTCCTTATATTGAGCACTTTTTGGTATAATTATATCCGATTTTAACATTTATATTTTAAAAAAAAAAAACATGATTCCTTCGCTGCATAAGAGTTCCCATGTCTCAAAAACGAGAGCCGAAAACCTCAATATAATTAATAAAATTAAATTGAGTTGAAATGTCAAGCCCTGTTTCATCCATAGTCATTAATTTTGCGAAAGAACATGCTTATAAAGATGGGTAAATTTTAAGATTGGTTATTCCTAAATTTTCTCTTGAAGATCAAACAGGGCTTGATACTTTAACTCAATTTAATTTTAAAAATGATATTGAGAGTTTCGGCTCTCGTTTTTGAAACATGAGAACTCTTATGTAGCGAAGGAATCATGGTTTTTAAAATAATAATTATAATTTAAACTCTACTTCTGTATGGGGCACTGTATTTTTTTAAAATAAAGACAAAAAAACTCCGGATTATTTACCTAACCGTGTTCTTTCCTATTTTTCTACATATCTGCGCATATATATATATCTATCTATATATATATATATATCTATAGATACATATATATATAATCGACTCTCCCGTCGCGTTCGACGTATGAGGGTCAGGCCGATAAGTCCCCAGGAAACCGACATCCCGACACCGGCACATGAGATTTGTTTATAGTGGTGAAGGCCTCGTGCAGGACCAGCCACACTTTTTGGAGGGACGAATACAGAAACCGAATGCATGCCACAAGGTTCCCAAACGACCCTCCGCAGGTTTTGAATTCAGAGCTGTCCTTCTCCTAGACCAGTTGCCATCCAAGGCTATAGAACCCAGTCTGTCCTGCTATTTTACCCATAGCTGGAGGGAGATGAAGAGGATACATACCTTTCCCAAGGGTATTAGCACGTAAGTGAATGTAATGGATTCGACTGGAATTCGAACTCGGCTCTGCGATTCCTCAATCCAAGCCGCTATCCACTGCTCCACCGTGCCTATATATGAGGGAGAGTATGTGTCTGTTTGGTAAAAGAGTAAAAATGCGTAGCGTTATTTTGCGAGTTAAAACGATTAACAGTTCTGTTTACTTGAACTTCAACACTTGTTCACTTTTCAAAATCTTATTCTCAACAAATAGTGTTACTTGCCTCAGTACTTACAGCACTTGGTGACATTATCTTTCTCGTATCCTATTGAGTTGAATAGAACCGAACTTTTTAGCCATGCGGTTTTTGATTATGTTTTTAGCACTGAAGAAAAGCAAGGATGACAATCCCAATGTTAAAAAAAATGCCAATAACCAAAAACAATAAAGAGCGGGAGAAACTTATTTTTCTTATATTTAAAGAAGGATTACTAGTTGACAGAGAGAAGCGTACAGCTCCTTCTACATTCTCATGAAGAGGAGTGTTTAGATAAATAAGTAAGAAAGAAATTCACGCAGACCTGTACAGATAAAAAGACAAAAGAAAATGGCGTATCAAAATAACATACCGGTGTGCAGTGTAATGACGGCGTTCCAGGAGATATTTGCATGCTCATCTTAAGGGTTAAGAAAGTGCATTTAACGAAAGAAGGGCGCTCACGGATATTATTGCTCTGCGAACATGGTTGCTAAAGAAAAGTATCCGTTCCCTCCTACGGGCTTGTAAATGCATCCTTAAAAACTATGATAACCCTATACACACACACACACACACACACACACACACACACACACACATATATATATATATATATATATATATATATATATATAGCGAGTTGGAATCATATTTTTAAATAAATAATTATATTTATGCTCTACTTTTGCATCGAGCACTATTTTTAAAAAATTATTAGGTTGGTGCAAAAATAATGACGTAATAATGTCGTTTTTTGATGTATTTTTAACGTCAAAAAACGATATTATTACGTCATTATTTTTGCACCAACCTAATAATAACTAAAATACTAAGGAACTTTGGATTATTTACCTAACCAGTTCTTTCCTATTTTCTATATATTTTCACACACACACACACACACACACACACACACACACACACACACACACACACACATATATATATATATATGACTTTTATATGACAATATGTTCATATGTCATAAGTAGATGAACTTTTTCAAAAGTAATGAAAAAGCTTTAATTTGTTTTATTTCTTGAAAAAATCCACCCTAACCCGAAAATTTTATCTCCCCCCCCAGTATTTCAGAAGTTTTATTTTTCAGTGTGCTAATTAGGTAATTGGATCGTAATTATGTATTTATATATTGTATATGTAATGTATTTAATACTTTATAGCTATAGCATAGCAGACAAACTTACAAATAAACAAAATCATGTTCGTGAAGGTTCTATAATGTTCTAGAAGGTTCCCTAAAGATCTTACTGGAATTTCTATACTGATAAAGGAATTTCTAGAAATATAAATATAAATTTTATTAACATTAATTTTGCCTTCCCATCACTTGCTTTTCAACTACTCTTGCTTTGCTCTTCCCCTTCAATCCCCGTTGAGAATGTGCAAAAAATAAACAAAGCATTGCGCAATCACTATTAAAATTCACTGCCTGAAGAGTCCTTACCAATGGAAAGTTGTTAGTATTCCTTTACTTTGATATTTATGATTGTGAATTGAGCACACTTTTATATAAGTTTTTTCCAGACAAATCTAACTTTGTCCGGAAAAAAATACATACACAAACAAATGACATCACACATTATGAAATGGACAAAGTCCGACAATTATTTTAAGACATTTTTTTTCTTTTAAGACAATTATTTTAAGACATTTTTTTTATGTTTATACATTCTTTTTATAGATACAAATATTTAAGTAAATGCTTTGTTTATAATAAACAGTATTAAACAATATTTCCAAACCTGAATGTCCGAGAATTTTCGCAGGATTCGAATCTGTATCCGATATGGAACCATCATTTAGCTTGACGTGTTTTTACCGCTTGGCCACGAAGGAGCGTTCGTTTACAGTATTTGAACTTCAATCATCCATGAATCTCTCACGTACATCCATATCTGCTCATGGTGTATCAAATTTAAACAAATGTCGTCACACATTATGAAATGGACAAAGTCCGAAAATTATTTTAAGTTATTTTTTTATGTTTATACGTTCTTTTATAGATACAGATATTTATGTAAAGTCTCTGTTTATAATAAACAGTATTAAACAACATTTACCGACCTGAATGTCCGAGCAATTTTCACGGTGGACGAATATTTTCTGTGAAAATTTCTCGGATATTCAGGCCAGTAAATGTTGTTTAATACTGTTTATTATAAACAGAACATTTACTTATTAAAGTATGGCCAGAAAAAGGAGTTAAAAAATGAAGTTAAAAGAAAACAATGTAATAAATTATTAGTTATTTAACCAAAAGCAAAAAAATAAAACATCTTTTTAAAAATGACCAAATATGCTAGTAAATAATATAAAATTAGTCATCAATCTTAATTAGATAGTTTACATCAGAAAAAAAAAAATTAATATAATTTTTTTTAAGATTTAATTAATTAATATTATTTTTAAATTTTAATTAATTAATATTAATTATTTAAAAGGTAATTTTAATAGTTTTTGGGCTTTTTTATCCTGTGTATGGTCGGTATTCATATTAATGTATTTTAAAATATCTTTAAAATTATAGATGGATAATATTATTATCTTTATTTTTAACATCATTGTGTTTACACATTTAAAAATTTTTTAATTATGATTTTTTATAATTAATTATTATATTTTTGTGTTTAAATTAATGAGAGATTTTATTTTTAATATAATTTTTAAGTTTTTATATATATTTTTTTCAATTTTATCTTAATATAGACTATCTAATTAAGTTTGATGGTTAATTATATATTATTTGCTAGCATATTTTGATAAATTTTAATGTTTTTCGTTATATAGTTAATAATAATAATAATAATAATAATAATATATATATATATATATATATATATATATATATATATATATATATATATAAAAGAAAGAACAGTAAGATATATAATCCGGTGTTCTTATAGATATTTTATTTTTACAAAATAGCGCTCAATGTAAAGTTACAGAGCATTAATATTATAAATTAATTGATTTAAAATATGTTTTTTTTCTGCTACACAGTTCTAACCATGTTTCAAAAATTTTTTGAAACATAGTTAGAACTGTGTAATGGAAAAAAACATATTTTAAATCAATTAATTTATATATATATATATATATATATATATATATATATATATATATATATATATATATATATGTGTGTGTGTGTGTGTGTGTGTGTGTGTGTGTGTGTGTGTATTTTATTCACTCCTTTTTTCACTTCTTTTTCTGGCACTTTTTAAATTTCCTTCGCTTCTTATTCATAAACCCTAACTTAGGATGTTCCAGTTAATATCTTGGTAAAATTTCTGTCAACTTTTTTTTTCCATTAAAGCCATACAACATCCACCTCTCCTTTCTACCACTCAGACGATTTGTTTGGTTAGCTCAGCATCATATTATCATATATTCGACGACCGGGGCAACTCGAGGCGGTGTAATGATTAGCAAACTTGTCTCGCTAGAACAATTTTGAATGAGTAGGGATATCGATCCTCACTGAGTGTCCCATACATGTGCCATATCTAAGCAACGATTGGAAAATTGCTATTCAACAACTATCCCTTTTTTTTTTAATATTTAATTTTAAGTTTCTAACATTATATCAGCCCACAATTTGAGTCGAAAAATCCTAGCGGATTACCTTAACCAGGTATTGAACTCACAACTCTTCGGCCCTGTCACTGTATATAACCAACGCATTTATCCACTGTGTCCTTAAGGTTAAGGCAGTGGAGAAATTGAGAGTTGAATTAACAGGAGATAACTGATAACTGACATCGATTAGACATGACATGTTCCTATAATCTTATATATTAGAACAGTCTACCCTGGTGAGCGAAATAAAGGGTTCAGTTTGACATTCCAACCACCTGAAGAAAGCCGTAGCGTACAACGGTCGAGACGTTGTAATAAATATGGCAACAAAGATGAGGACAAGGAATAATGTAAATAGTGTACATAATACCTATAATGTAAATAGTGTACATAATACCTCATCTCAAAAATATAGACTGTAGAGTTTTTATTTCGTCTACCATCCAGCGCACTCCAGAAATCTTAATAAAGATGAGTCTACCGGCAGTATTCGAGATTTTGGAAGAGTAAGTACTGTCTTAATCGGCATGATTTGATTGTTTGACTATGGAGATCTTCACAATCGAAAACAATTGATTTTACCTTAAAATACATTTCCTCGTTCAGACTTACTCGAAACATAACGTATAAAGTAATAAAAACATTCATGTTTGATTCAAATATAAAATCTCTTAATTTTTTAAACATTGCTTCGTTTATGTGTCTGTGGTGGGTTGTAAGTGATCTGAATGATCGGCTTAATACAGTATGTGTTACGATAAGGATATCCTGCTATAGACAAAAATATATGCAACTGTATATCATACAATGTTATATTGTTATTTTTTTAATATATAAGTATAAAAAGATATTCAAATAATTATTTTACACTTGTTTTAATCAACATGCTAGAAAATCTGCACATAACTCAATATTGTTTTCTTATATATAGGTATATATATATATCATTGGCGACCCCGAGAGTAGGGCTTTTCGGGATCAGTCAGAGTGGGTCAACATTCAAATAGATCTAATTAAAGCAACAAAAAATCTTTTCTAATGCGTCGTTTTCATTCTTGACTTTAGCTGGATCCAAAATTAATTGTTTTAACTTCGTGCCTCAACGTATCGACCGAAATACATTTTGTTGATTTTGTTCGTAAGAAAAAAAAGAAAAAAAGAATATTAACGTGTCTACTCGGGCTGCGTAGTTCTCAGCCCTTTCAAGCTGAGGACATAATTAAAAGGCAATGTATTTATTGATTTAATTTTATAAATAATCTTTTAAAAATCTCTAATGACCTTTTTACCTTTTTTTTTTTTTGAATAACATATTTATTTCAATTTATTGTTTTCAAATATGCATTTTAAATAATTTATTCAGTACAGTATAAAGATTTTTAGCAGAGAGTATCAATTGAAAAGAAGCAAATTAAATTTAGCCCGACTTAAAGCCGGCGAAAACAAAAGAAAGTGACAGCCTTAACACGCCGCTTGTAGGGTTGTGGTGAGGAGCGTGACTAGAATAGTGTTGGGTAAATGTGATAGCAGTCAGCAATATTGATCATAAAAGTACAATAAATTGAATTAGAAATTCTCAGAGAGATACACACTAACGCATAGTCTCATATACAAACACACACTTGTGATAGATACACACGTTTTATATATCTAGAAGTTTTTAAAAAATAAATGTTTTTTTCTATAGAATTATTATAATTAATATCAAAATGACAAAATGTGATTTTTTTTAATTTCATGCACAGATATTTTAAAATTATATATTTCCGTCAAAGAAATCATTTTAGTATCTAATAGTATATTTTGTTAAAGATTGTAATGAACCCAACAAACATTGATGACCTAGAGTCGCCTCTGATATATATATATATATATATATATATATATATATATATATATATATATATATATATATATAGTCGTATAGTCGACTCTCCTGTCGATTTCGACATATGAGGGTCAAGCAGATCAGTTTCCAGGAAACCGACAGCCCGACAACGACACATGAGATTTGATTTTAGTGGTGAAGGCCTCGTGCAGGACCATCCACACATTTTTGAATAGACGAATTCAGTGACCTGGTGCACTACGTGCCACAAGGTCCCCAAACAACCCCCCTCAGGTTTTGAGTTCAGAGTTGCCCTTCTCCTAGACCAGTTGCCATCCAAGGCTATAGAGCCCAGTCTGTTCTGCTATTTTACCCATAGCTGAGGGAGAAGAAGAGGATTCATACCTTTCCCATGGGTATTAGCACGTAAGTGAATGTAATAG
>CAHIKZ030004908.1:665000-755000 GCA_903632075.3 Acanthosepion pharaonis | reverse complement strand
CTTAGAAACGTTATAATAAGTACACAGCTGTTGACCAGAAGAAGAAAATAAACTCAACTATTATGAACAATTAAAAAAATAATAGAAATGTTAATATTAAAAGAAAATCCAACACTCAATAACATGTGCTGAACGTCTTTTGAAAAAGAACAACATTCCTATAACTTTAGGTACATACAATCATTCAGTTAAAAAATAAAAATAAAAAACATCCTTAATAATAATTAAAAGAATAGCAGAAAATTCTGCGATATGGAAAAAAGTTGGACAATTTTTACTCATTTTATGCCCAGAGAAGAAATCACTTATCCGTACACAAGAAAAATTAAATAAAAAGCTTAATCACTGTACTTTACTAGTCGTCTTTAATGAAGCTTGTATAAAAGAATCCGTTGCCCAAATACACAATTATATGTATATGAAATGACACCTCCTAAAATTCGGCAAAAATGAGAATACATGACGAATCGAAAGCAAAAACATAATAAATACAAAATTTCATGGACAAAAGATTTGTGTTTTTATTAAGATGAAACATCAAAGGATCTCTTTATGTAAAGATTATTTTTATCCTTTTTAGAACCTTGTGAATTTTGGTTAACCATATTTTTCTCTCCTCAACGCGTGACGATAAATTATACGGGCAATTTGAGCGCCGTTTTATACGGAAAAAAACATTGATTTAGAAATTCCTGTAAAAATCTGAAGATTGTTGAATTCTTACGAATTTTTCCAGATTTATTTAGAAATCAAAGAAATTATTTGGATTTTTTTAAAAAAAAAATATTCTTTTCACATTTGTTTCCCTCTACTCAGTTAATTTTATGGAATTCGAGAATTTTTTTTATACCGCTTAATGATTATATTAGTTATAAGTACAAGTCCAAGGAGAACTTAATTCATCAAATTTAATCTGAATCGTAAAATAAAAAATGCAGTAAAAGTAAGAAATTATTATATTATGGACATTATTTTTTTATGAGAAAAACACTTCGATGAATAATGAACTTTTACAAGAAATATTTTCATCTTTTCAAAATTGTAATTAGTATAGTTTAGAAACTCTTTAATCGTTTAAAATTCTGTATTAATTCTTATCATCAAGCGATATAGTTACTAAATTAAAACTACATTTACTAATCATAACTGGAAAAGCTCACAACAATTCAACGAACCTCAGTATTTTAAAAATAATTTGAATTTTTTATGTTTGTATAAACGTGTCAATTTTTGTAAACACGAAAGTCCATACATGATATTATCATGAAATAAGCACGTTAACTAATAATTCATCATTTATGGGGAATTTTTTAACATTTTCTCACCAAGTGTCTTCGTAAGGTTGTAATGGTAAAGTATATCAAATTTAATAAAATATTAGAATGCTTAAAATACTTACAACTAGGCAGTTAAAAATTTGCATTTGCCATGTATTTCACTTACTACTTAATGAATTTCTCCTTATTTAAATTTTCTAAATATCAGGTTGTCGTTAGATTTATCAACACCACAAAAATACCCACCTCCGTGTTAAAACATGCTTTATTGTAAGAATTTAACCTAAAAGTAAATAATATTTACATCTATTTACATTTATTAAGCGTTAAATTAACTAACTTCTCACAAATAACATTTCAGATAAGTATATTTTATTTTTGAATGCGTTTTTAATAAATAAAAATTAAACTTTGTTGACAATTTTTAATATGAGACATTTTATACAATTTAGTGTTAACCCGAAAATAACATTCCAATCAATATAAAATCGGCTTGAAATAAAGTAATTATTTATATTAATCAAGTATTTACAGAAACTCGCTGAGTAGGTTATGTGTAGTTTTTCGCTGTCACTCTTGCCTTCAATTTGTTCTGCGAGGATCAAATCAAGTCCTCTTTCCTCTTTAGGTTTCCTGGAAAGTACGAATTATACATACATTTTCCGCTTCCATCTCATAATATTAGTGTCTAATCATTAGGATAACAATACTGTGTAATAGTATTGTTATCAAAATTACAAAACAAAACAACCCCTGCGGAAAATCTTAAATGGAAGAAACATATTTACTTTACAATATTACAAGATACAATAGAAGGTTACATTACTTGCACGGCACATGTATGGTTGAATAACATCGACAAGTTCTGTCTATCAAATTTTTTTTATCAAATTATTCCAATTTAAAATTTCATTGAATAGGTAAGTTTCTCTTTAGGGGATAGCATATTGAAGTGTGCTTAATAAAAAAAAATGCTCATAAAAATTCAACTTTGACCGTTGAAATGACGTCACTTTGAGTGACTTAAAATTAGTTCCTGCAAACGTTATAACGACGGAATAAATATACACAAAACGCACTCCTTGAAACGAATATAATAACATCTGAAAGTACTGTGAAAAATTAATATAAAATAAAAATAAATATGAATTTACCGATAACATAAAAAAAATAATTCGGAAAGTTGATAAAAGTTAATAAAGCATTTGAGAAATGCAAAACACGGCAAATAATACAGCCGACACGAGCTGAGTTTAAAAACAACGATAAAATTTATTCTTAACATACAATAAAAGGGTTACACAAATCTACTGCTTTGTGTGCCAAATGATGACTAATAACATGTAAATTTTCAATGAGAATGAAGCATGTATTTTGCAGTTAAAACTATATTACTGCAGAAGAAGGTCATCAGAAAATAAAACTACATAAAGTAAAAGAAAAGAGAAAATTCTCTGGAGAGTTTCCAAATTATAATTTGGTATAATTTTCAAGCAAAGTGCGGAGTAACAGCGACGATATAAAAATGTTATTACTGTTGTTCATGATGACGGTCGTCTTTGAGTATAGAATCCAGAGGTTAGCAGTGAATATTTCGAAGACAATAGGAAAGCGTAATTCAGGTTAGCAGTGGATATTTTGGTAAAAGTAGCAGAGCGTAGTTCGTCCTTCTGTTTCTCTTCGCCTGACAAGCTGGACCTGGACTTTCGGGTAGAGTGAACAAAATGGCCGCCTTTATACACGACGGATTGAATGTTCTACGTCTTCTGATTGGTTAACCTTCTATTGGTGGACTATAAAGTGAGTCAAGTCATTTGGGCTAGCTCACTAGTCACATAGTATACACAAAAAAAACTGCAACAATTGCCACCAAATCCAAGTTCTTGTGTCAGCCACAAAACTTAGTAGAAACAGCAAGTCACAATAATAGGCTTAAAATTACAAAACAAAACAACGCCTGCGGAAAATCTTAAATGGAAGAAACATATTTACTTTACAATATTACAAGATACAATAGAAGGTTACAAAAAAAATTCCTTTTGTGTGCCTATTACGGCAGAATAACCATTTGTTGACGTTACCGACAAAGAGATTAGCATCAGAGACAAGGAAAATGTGTGTTCCAAATTTAGAAAAAGTACACGGATTCAAAGATAAAATATACTCCTCCTTTAAAATAAAGAAAAAAAGAAAAATCTTTCAGGAAGTGAAAAAATTGCACAAGGTAGAATATACAAAGTGCACCCACCTCACTTCTTAACTGAATACTCAAACGGGACGTCTCAGATCGAAGGGATTTAGTGTCTTCACAAAATGTTTCTTGAGGGATTTTTGTAGTGTTTTGCTGTAAAAATTACTAGAATATTCGTTCGGTTTAAATTCTTCTCAGAAAGGCGCAGAAAGGAATTTTTTGACCTGAGTGTAGAATCTGTCTTGTATCTCTTAAATCTGTCTGCTCGTGTTGATTCACGACGGTTTCAGCTTGACTAGTACGTGTTTTGAGGCGAACGAGCTAATGCTTTTCCCTTGACTGTTAATTACCTTCCTTGTCAACTGTTCATTACTTCTTATGTTTTTTCCCGTTCATAGCAACCCTTTTTGGTGAAAAAAAAATGAGCATCATACTGGCCCCGTTCAGAAATTCACAAGGGCTTGAAAAGTTCGTCTCTCATTGACCAATATATACGAAAAAAAAATGTCCGCAAACTTGAAATTTATTATTCGAAATTTGGAGGATTCAACCGCTGAGTCGAAAAGATCATAAAATATGCACAATTTTTGAACAAACCGTCTGACTTTCATATAAACAACGTAGACGATAATACATTTACATGATTATAACATTTTTAAATTAATAAGATATTTTTATAAAGATTAGATCAACGACAACAGCCGAATGTTTTTCTCTGTAGTGGTGTGGGGGGTTGTTGACAAGTTTTTCAATTCTCGTTTCAATTCTCGTCTGTGGGTTACTAAATTTTTCTGTTGTTTGCCATCTGAACCTGGATTGCTGTAGCAAATTTTTGTTGATTCCGTAACGTACATACAACGTCCCCCATTTATATAATACATGAAGGCTCCAAATACGCTGCTCGGAATTTGGAAGGAGGACTTTTTATTTTGAACGAAAAAACAAACGCAGTTGTTTTACGACTAAACAAAAGGTGACATAAATATTTTAGAAATTCAAAAAACTAGGCAAAACTATTTTTAAATGTAAATAATAAAAACTAAAAAGGAAAAACAAGTAAAATAAATTAACCCGAACAAATAAATAAATAAACAAGCCACTCCAGTAAAAATAACAGCCAGAATAGATTACCCACAAGGCACCACTGACTTATATATATATATATATATATATATATATATATATATATATACCGAGGAAATATCTAGCATTCGCGGCCTGACGATTGCTTCCAGCATGGAATAGCCTGTCGCCTCTGAGTGTTGACTTCAATGTTCCCTTTATATATATATATATATATATATATATATATATATATATATATATATATATATATGGAGAGAGAGAGAGAGAGAGATAGTTTCGAACATACATAGATACGAGTAGGGACGGATAGCTATATAGATAGGAACACACACACACAGATAGATAGATAGATAGATAGATAGATAGATAGATAGATAGATAGATCATTTAAGCAATTAATGGTTATACATTATAACGGATATAATATTCCTTGTATCATAAGCGTATGTTAGTTTCTCTCCAATGATATTTATATCTGTTAAATAGCTTTTCTTTGACCACAAAATATCTTTGAAATGGTCATTATTGATACGCTCGATGGCAAACTTGATATATGATTTCACTTTATTGATGAATATAGCACGCAGAAGAATCAGGCTCAGACAAGAACAGGTGTGGTTTCAATAGGAACACTGGAACAAGTATTGTAATTTTTATGCTCAGAATGATATCAGATGGGCATACCAATGCAGAAGAATGTGTACCTGTGTTTTTATAGTTTATGCAAAAACATTTGGTGAATTACGTAACAAAGAACTTATGTAACGACTAGGCAACCTTGGCATATTCGAGGAGGATATTAGAATAATACAGAACGCATACAGGCAGAAAACCGCCTGCATACGGATAGAAAATGAATTCATTGGATATAAAAAAAATGGAAAGCGAGGTAATACAGAAAAAAGACCCACAAGAACTCCTATGGAAGACAGTGAACGAAAGCGAAAAGAAAGGAGTAAACATCAAAAGCAGGAAGAGAAAATGCATGGTCTTTAGTAAACGGAACGACATAAAATGCAAATTACTAATTGGAGATAACAAAATCAAACAGTTACAAAAATTTAATTATAGCGAGAGATAGCGAAAGATACCTTCCAAAAGCTAAGCAAGTATTAATAAATAGAAAAAAAGTCATTAGAAACAAAACAAAAATGAGAACTGAACTGTTACGTAATATCACTCTACCTAAATACCAGTAGAAGCTGGGCAATCTCTTCCACGACGAAGAAGAGATACGAATCAACATAAATGAATTTCTGAGAATACCATGGATCGAACATAGAGCAACAACAAAGTTCTAACGATTTCCTTCCAATCAGAGACCTAATGTCAGAAATGCCTTCATGACATTTACCACAGACCACATACATTTTACATAGATAAAGCTTTTCGTAATGTGTGAGCTGTACCTGTGAATACAATTTTTCTTGTATTTCTTTGATGCATGGGCTAATAGGAATCACTTCAATGCGTCTATCGGGATTATGAGTGTATGGAAATTTGAAGTTTCTATTTCAAAATTTTTCAAAGACATTACATTATTATTATTATTGTATGTTATGTCTACTACTTTGTATCCTGTAGGGCCGGGTTCAATCTATAGTCCTTAAGACCTCTTGGAGAATTGTTATTTAATTAATAGCACTTTTCTTAGTTTACGTTATGTTCTTACTAGGGGATCTTCTGGGCAACTTTTCTGTTGATGTTACCTGGGCACTGTTAGTAAAATTGTCCATTCCTTTTCTCACGAGGCCCAGTGCTCCGATTACTATTGGTACAGTCTCAGTCTTCATTCCGAACATCCTGTTAATCTCGATCTCAAGGTTCTAGTATCTGGACAATTTCCTAATAATTTTCATGGGCTTTTTGTCACAGATGGTACTGCTATATTAATAAGCATACACACCCTGCATTTTTCGTCTTTTATGAAATATCAGGTATGTTGACATTTATTTCCCTGTCAGTTTGAATTGGCATGTCCCAGAGGATAGTTACATTGTTATTTTAGGTGCCGGTGTCTGGTTGGTGCTCATGCCATCACTCAATGGTTTAGACTTTGTGCTTCTTGCATATCTTGCAGTGCACATATGTCGCTACCTTGTTATGTCTGTGGGTATATTCGGTTTTTGCTATTTCTGGGCATTCTGAGATAAATATGGTCGTCAGTTTCATCATTTTATCCACAAATACAGCATTTCGGGTTATTTCCATTCTTGATTATATGATAGTGTTAGGATCTGGTTGCGATGCTTTGGTCCTGAGCTGCAATAATTAAGCCTTCTATTTCATCTTTCAACCTGGTGTTCCTCAGCCACTAATGTGTTTTCTGTTGGTCCACATTTGCTTATTTCGTTCTTTTTATGTATTTGTTATGCAAAGCCTTGTCCTTCCAGTTTCTTTCTTTTATAATTTCATTTGACCAAGTTGTTTTGCTTTCTGTTTTACTCGTTTGGTGTAGATGATATTCGCTTCGATTTTTGGTTCGTATGTTTTCACATATATTATGCTGTTTCATGATGAGTGCAATTTGTTAATGGAGTGGATTTGGTGTTTTAATATTTGTTGGAGAGCATCATTGTTTTTGTGAGGTAGACATTCAATCCGATTTTTGTGGATATAGAGTTAGTTCAAGTTGATTTAGACCTCGGCCTCTTAAAGCTCTTATTACGTACAGCCTATCATCATCTGATTTCGGCTGGTGCATCTTCATTTGGGTAAGCATTTTTCTGGTCTTGACGTCCAATCTTTTAATATCATTGAACTCCCATTTAATAAGGTTGAAGCTGTATGTTACTACGGCTATAGCTAAGTTGTTGTTGATAGCTTTCATTTTATTGGTCCCATTTAGTTCGAGTTCTAATATTGTTATGAGATCTTACCCATAATAATAACAATGGACTATTCCATACTTAATAAATACTGCGCCTCAGGAGTAGGCAACGAGTCGGTCAGTAGTTCGCTCTGAGTTCAGTCTGAAGTCGGACGACCGGCTGATCGGTTGAACTCTCTGCCTTCGGGCGGGGAGGAACCCGAACGAGGCTACGCCGAAGGGCGGAGTCTCTTTCGGGGAGGTAAACCGACCCTGAACCCGTTTATACGGGTTCAAAAGGCATATTTTTGGCCGAGCCCAGGGGCTCGGAGATACCATGTTAAACCGGCCTTGTGCCACATGATGCCCACGTGGGGTAGGGTGACTAAATACCGTCGGTCAGTAGTTCAAGTCAGTAGTTCAAGTCGAGTCAAGAGTCGAGTAAGAGGCAGTCCCAAACAGAGTGGCGTTCAGACAATTACTGCAAGATATTGGAATAGTGATACTGGTCGAGACTACATTGTTCTCTCTACTAAACCTGATTGTTCATACTAGCACTTTGTATATATTCCTGTTTATAATATATCAGTGTTATTCCATACCTGTGTTCGAGTTCTTCTTATTTGGTTCTACCTTGGAATATCACCGTGGTACAAGGAACCGGACCATAACAGATATCTAACACACGTTCCTATGATATACTTTTCCGAGCTTTGTCTTCATAATTGAATGTTGTATTCCGTCTCCTTTGTGAATTCTTAATTATTAATTAATTTTGTTGTCGATATCAGGGACTAAATCCGTAGTTTTTGTTAGTTTATCGGATCTGATGATGGCTTTGGCATATTTATCGATTCGGAAACCCATCCTAATATCTTCACTGAAGGTTTTGACAATAGTGAGTAGAATTTTCTGCTGGTTGCTGGTTTAAGAACATCTAAATAAAATAGTGCATCCAGATTCTTTGATTTGTATCCGTGGCTACTGTTATTCAATCAGCAGCGAAATGGCGCTAATTCAAGACAAAAGATTAGGGATGACAATGAATCTCCTTGGAAGATCCCAATTTTGATGTTGATTGGTCTCGATGTTAATGAACCGTTTGTATGGCTTAGGTTTAGTGTAGTCTTCCAGTTTTTCATGCTCTCCGTTATTAATTTGACCATTGTAGGACATACACTATATTTTAAGTTCTTCTCTATCCATGATACACTCTCAAACGCGTTTTTGTACTCGATCCATGCTATTGATAAATTTCCTTTCTTTGTTTTCACCTCTTCCAGTATTTTTTAGGGATAATCAGTTGGTCTTTGCACCAATAACTTCCTCTTTTACATCCCTTCTGTTCTGCTGGGTGCAAATTGTTTTTCTCAAGGAAGTTTTATGTCCCCTTGTTTATGATGGAAGTGAGGATTTTGTACGTTGTTGGTAGGCAGGTAATGGGCCTATAGTTCTTCGGGTACTGCGTCTCTTTCGTTTTGGGAAGTAGGTATGTTACTCCATACGTGACCCATTTGGGTCATTTTTCTGGGTTTACGTTTACATCATTGTAAGCCCGTGGGAGGTCTTGGTGGGTGAAAGAAATTTTTTATCCGAAAATTGGCTATTCGGTCTATTCCTGGTGCTTTTCAGTTTTTGGTTTTGCGGATGGCCGCGATTGATTTGTTAATATTTATATTCGTCTATATTTGGTTCTCTGTATGTTTGTGTTGTGCCTTTTGTTGCTTGATCCATGTAGCTCTTTCATTGTGCGTTTTGTAGTTTTCCCACATCTTACACCAGAACTCCTCAACTTCCTGGATATGAGGTGGATTATTTATCTCTATTTTTCCAATACACGATATAGATTCTTGCAATCTTCTTTAAAGATATTATTTTACCAAAAAAAATTGTTCCTTTTTTCGTAATTCCTGATTCTCTGTGTCTTCTTTGGTATGTCAATTATATTCTTTCGTTTCAGTTGTCTCCCTTTTCTTTCTTCCATTTTGCATTCCTTGTCTACTTCACTTAAATTTCGTTTTCTATTTTTTTCTTTCCAGACTGACTTTTTTCTTTTTCGTTTACATTGTAGTTTTAATTTTTCACGAATGTCTCACTGCGATCGTTGCCGATGCTGCGTATATAAGATCATTACTTTCTATCAGGTACATCGGTCTTCTATTTCGTCCCTTATTTTTATAATTCCTTGTGTAGCGAGGTTGATGGTTTCCTTCACTTGATGGTTCTCTCTTGCTTTTCGAATTGTTGGCCTTTCCTCGAAAGATACTTCCTTTACATTCTCCCATTTATATCGTTTTTTTCTTTGTGTGTCATCTCTTTTTCTCTCTCATATTCGTCATTAACTTCTTCTATTTGCTTGTGTACCCCAGAGGGAGTATTACAACTGGTTTTTCTTTGTGCCTCTGTATGTGTCTCCTTTGGGTTTTTTGGCATTTAGCCCCACGAGGTTAACGTTACATTTATTTTTGATATTGTCTCTGATCCTTTTGTGTTATATGTGAGGTGTCCTTTATTTTCCTAGTGATATCCCGCCTCATAATGGCTAGTTTGTTGGTACTGATGTTGAGTCTGTTTGAAGGATATTTTTCTCGCCAAATATTTTAGGCGGCTTTAGTCGTTGTTGTTGTTTTTTACGGATTTATCTTAGCCGTGTAAAATGCTATCAATACTTCTTTTCCCTTGACCATTTATTTATTGTTCTTTTTGTAGAATTTTCTTTCAATGAATATAGAGGGCCTCTCTAAGAACTGTCATCGGCGTAGTTTTCCTCTGTTTCTCATTGTGTAAAGTCTGTTCCAGTTGCAGATATTTCAATCCCAGTCTGGTTCTTCACTGGGAATCGCGGTCCTTGTTGACCCCCGTGACTAACGATACCAATATTTTTGGTTGTGCCAGCATTATTGTAAGTTCGTATTTATCCATAAGTAGGTGGGGGGGCTGATTCGTAGGCACCAGAACATATTCATACCATGGTTGGCCATCGCGTTCAGGAGTGGGGGCAGGACTTTTTCTGATATTGTTTTTACTATGGATATTATTAACAACAACGATAAAAAATCTTCATTTTTTAGCAAGCTTCACAAGACTCCGATATAACTTCAATTTTCAACAGAAATTTTACTTTTTTTTTCTTTTTCTCTCTTATGTTCAATAATATAATCTATATTCAAAATTCCCTAATACTTTTATTACACGAATATATTTTACCCATAAATACAATTAATATATAGTTACTAATAATATTGAAAAAAAATGTTTATTAAAAATGTTTGTACTGTATGGTTTATAATATAAAAATCGGATATAAATTACTCATTAATCTTATCTAGACTTATTAATTGTTCCTTTTGGGTGAATATTTTAATAAATATAGAGGGCCTCTGTGATGACTGTCCTCGGCGTTGTTTTCAAAGTGTTGTCGTTGGTTAGAGTTTGTTCGAGTTGCAGTTATTTCGATGCCACTCGGGTTCCTCATTGGCGATTACGGTTCCTGTTGAACTGTGTGACGACCTATGCGGTTTACCAACATTTTTCGTTGTGTCAGAATTATTGTTAGTTCGTATTTATCCATATCTGAGAACTGGTTTGTGGACGTCAGAGCATATTAATACCATAGTGGGCCGTCACGTTCAGGTAGCCAGGCCTCCTCCTATTTTTTTTTTATTTTCTACTATTGAAATTACTAACAACAACAGTAAAATCCTCACTTATAAACGTATATATCTCAAAGAGACACGACACATTTCACGAGGCTACGACATAACTTGAATTTTCAACGAAATATTCTTTGATTTTTTTCTCTTTTCTCTCTCTTATGTTCAATAATATGAAACTATAATCCAATCTCCTCCCTAATCCTGTTATTATACCATTAATATTAATAGTTATTACGATTACTAATTAATATTATTACAATTTATATCACTAATTAATAATAATAATAATGATAATAATAATAATAATAATAATTATTATTATTATTATTATTATTATTATTATTATTATTATACCAGATTCTATTATTATTACTATATAAACAATTTAGCTCTTTTCATGCTGGTATTTTGTGAACGCTATCATCCTAATTGTATATATATATATATATATATATATATAATTTCGATTTTAGGTGCAATTTTTAATTTATAATTACATGAATGATTTATGTAATTATATATATATATATATATATATATATATATATATATATATATATATATATATATATATATATATATATATATATATATGAGTCAAAGTACTCGAAAGGAAACTGGTCTATTTTAATCGTCTGAGAGAACACTTTTGCATTTTATCATTAGTGTTGATGCCGACCTTTAGGAGAGTGGTTCAATTGACTTTTCGGTCTAACGCTAATCTTGAATCAATTGCTCCTAGGAAAGTTGGTTTACTGCCATGCAAGATCATTTTTTTCGCGCTAGAATCTAACTTACGCATTTATAAATCTGCCATATGTACATGCCACATCTGGTCAAATATTTCTGTTGTGCATTTAGAGATTCTTAATAACATACAAATAATTTAATTATTGATCCTGACCTGTCATCTCCTCTTCATTGATTTTCCCAGCGGCGTAACGTTGATTCACTCTGCGTTTTTTTCTATAAATAACTTCATAGTAATTTTTCTGATGAACTTTCCTCTATGGTCGCTATACTTTATGAATTTAAGAGCTTCACTACATTGGCGGAAAGATCTCATCATTTTATAGTCGAAATCTCTTCATGTAACCGAATGTTCTCCTATCGCACTACCCGTTTGTGAACCTCTCCCCGGCTACATGCTTTCCAAACAATCTTGATTTTTAAAAGTTTAAATGCAATGTCATTCGTCATCTTTTATCCTGTTCTTTAAATGAAATGTCAGTCGTAATCCTTTTTCCTGTTATTTAATTTTTCTCTCTACCCAATAATTTTTTTCTCGTATTCTCCCTTGCGTCTTATAGGCTTTACTGCCTTGCTTGGGTATATACATGTAAACACTCATTCTCTCTCTCTCTCTCTCTCTCTCTCTCTCTCTCTCTCTCTCTCTCACACACACACACACACACACACACACACACAAACACACACACACACACATATATATATATATATATATATATATATATATATTCACCTTTGAAGGTAATTGTTGCTACCTTCATGCCAAGAAATAGCAAAATATTCTTCCTCCAAAATATGTAATGTTTTGTGATTTGTTCAGAGTTTTATAACTGGGCTGAGCAAATATATTTCAACACAAATGCACACACACACACACACACACACACACACACACACACATATATATATATATATATATATATATATATATATATATATATATATATATATGAATGCGTGGTTACATGTAAATGTGTGTGTAAACATGTATGTGCGTGACATGAGTGCAGAATACCTGACGCATAAAAACTGTCAGTTCCAATCACATACATTCACGTTATTCAAATGCAGAATCCGAAATTCTATATCGATCGCAAAAGCATGCCAGGACAACAAACTTCATTATTTTCCGAATATTACTCTGTCATAGACGCCTCGAAAACGAAATTAAGCTGTCAGCTACCAAAGGGAAATTTTTGGCACTTATTTCCTCTCTCCAATACCAAAAATCCGCCATATTCCAATCAATATCTAAGCAACCAGTCAGAAGAGACACAAAAACTAAACGACGAAGACGATTTGAATTCCAAGTTATTTCTACTGTCTCCAGAGCTTCTGCGATTTGTACCCAGCGGTGGATTTTGCATGGATTCTATTTTGACAGGTAGGTTTTTTTTTCTTATCTTTATGTGCTATTCCGCGATAGCAACAAAAAAAAAAAAAAAAAAAAAAAAAAAGAATGGCGGAGAAATGTTTAGGGAGAACGGTTTGTACAATGTACCTAAATACATGACCATTGAAAAACATTTTGAAAACTGCCCCCAGCAATATCTTCATAATCAAAATGTCTTTTCGCCATCGAAAATTCTAAATGTGACGTTGAATATACGTGCCAGTTCGTTCTGTGTATACACAGTTTCTATTCAATGCATTCAAAATCGAGATTGTATAGGATACATACAGATAGATATCTGTATGCATCGTGTACATTATATATAATAATAATAACAATAGTAATAATAATATATTCTCATATATTAGGATAATAATTTTATATTTATTATACTTATTTAAAATATATCAATACACTGACACATTGCACGGACTGTATACTCCGACATCTAATGTAATATATATATATATATATATATATATATATATATATATATATATATATATATATATATGTGTGTGTGTGTGTGTGTGTGTGTGTGTGTGTGTGTGTGTGTGTGTGTGCGTGCGTGTGTGTGTGTGTGTGTGTATTTAATGTGTAGAGACCAGTAGGTAGAAATTTGTTGCTCGGCTGCTGCAATTTATTATTAAGGTGGACGGACAAAACTGGCCTTCATCCATCCTCTGTAAACTCCTTAAGCAGGCGGGCTAAATCACGTGAAATTACAATCGAAAGTTTTTGCAATCTTCTCTAAGTTGGTAATACCAGAGATGTATGACTCCGTGATAATAACACCTGATGGGTATTGATTATTGTGTTCGTGGCGAATATTTGAACCAACTCCTTGTTATCAGCACTTCGAATAAGTGTGGCTGGTTCTACACAATCCTTAACCACTCTAAACAAATCTTCTGCGTGGATCGTTTGCAGTTCAGTTCTGCGTTTCTTCTTTGCTATTCTACCTGAGCAACAGGTCCACTGTAAAAAGAGTTAAGGCGACGGGGACTGGTACAGGATAGTTCTGGAAGTCTCTAGCTGGCGCTCCCAGAGTGGCGACCATCGAGTGATGGCCGTTCTTGCACAAAATTGCTATTCGTGTCCTCCGATGGTGACAAAGCACGTCTAGTTAGATATAGCACTGCTTTCTCTAATCCGGGGAGGGGATAGAAAAGGTGCCCTAAAATTGTTTGCTCTTAATCAAGTTGGTAGCCCACTGCATTTGTCAGTTATCCAATTACGCAGTAGCAATAAACGATTTCTTAGAAATAAATCTTGTAAAGGTGTTAACCTCGGGTTTTGGAATGTAAGAACCCTACAAGACAACGATTCTTCTCCAGAGCGTAAAACGGCCCTCAACGTTGATGCGTTAAGCAAGAACAATATCAGCTACACTCCGTGAGACTCGTTTTGTAGATCATCTTTAACCTGAGGAATTCAGTGCGGGATATACCCTTTTCTGGATTGGCGAAAGCGAAAAAGATCCCCGCCTATCAGGTGTAGGCTTTGTCATAAATTCTGACATTGTCATAAAATCCAACCCAGTCATCTCTTTCGAAAGGAATAAACGATCATATTATGACTCTAGTCTTAGAACTCGACAACAATTCTTCTGACACTTTTGTGTGCTGTTATGCCCCAACCATGAACATCTCTGTGTCGGAAATGGGTGACATTTTATGATCAACTACGTTCAGTCATTTCCAAAGTTCCACATAGAGACAAACTTGTCCATATGGGAGACTAATGCACGGGTTGGTGCAGACCATCATACATGACCTGGTATGCTCTCCTACGCTTCAAAGTATTTTTTCGACTCGTACGCAAGAAACCTATCGTTAGCTGTACGATTCCCAGACGAATAAACATTTTGTTATGGAGTCCATCCCTTTATATACAAGCGGACTCGCCCAGTTTGTACTTGTACTGCTGCCGGTGAATACCCGAAAGGTAGAGTAAGAGAGAGAGAGAGAGTAAGAATGTGAGGTAACCGCTTTGTAGGAGTCACAGTTGCGAGCACGTAGACTCAGAAGGAAGTCCTACTTCGATACTGAATTTCCCAGACTGTATATATATATATTATTATTGCTACTAACCTCATTTCTGGATCTAGTAACCGTATTACCAAATGTATTATTACGTCAATACATTTATTTGCTATATTTCATTCCTACGTTTTTCATTCATTGAAGACTGGATTTCATCTCGGAATCCACAACACATTTCCCCCCTGAATTCTGATGTTAAGAAGAAAGAACTTTGACACACTGGATTCGAGGCTTGATTCAGTTGTAATCTCAGAAGACATTGAATCCTTCTGCAAATCTCTCAGAGATGCCATTTATTCCAGCTGCCTTGAAGTTCTAGGACTTCCCTTAAGGAAGCATCACGACTGGTTCGATGTAAATGACGTTCACGTTCAACGTCTCATCGAGATGTACGATTCGCATAAAATATTCATTTTTGTCCATCAAAAAAGCGCATGCATAAACAGAGTAAGCGGGAAGTGCAAAATTATCTCAGAAAATTGAAAGATAATGACACATATTGGACTGGAACAAAAGTTCGTCGCCTTTTTCAATTGCTTGACATGTGTCTATATTTCTGAGATGATGTATTAACCTATTTATAAGATTGGCCAGAAAATCCTGACTCACTTAGGAAACGGAAAGAACACAAAATTTTATAGACCAACATCTGTTCTTCAAAATAAAGCCCACATTCTCGACGATCATCTGTCAGTAATCAGCTAGCATCCGATCCTGTCCCAGATACCAGTACGCTGACATTGAATAATAAAAAACTGTAAACAAGCTTCCTTCACTTCATCTAAAGTTTTGAATCGCTGGTCTCGAAAGAATTGAGCGGAATAAGCCATAATCACGCCGAACAGCATCGTCATTGAATATTCGATGTGGTAGAATGTCAACAGCGTCCATCTGCTTGAAGTTTACCTTAGTCAACATGTCTGGGCGTGGCCTCACATTGTCTTGCTGAAACAAAGCCCGAATTTGATTGAACAAAGCAGGACACACCTCCATTAGTTTGTCGTACTTGGGGTCTAGCTACTTGCAATATAGGTTGCATTTATACTGCAATATACTACATTTCGAGGTTGTTCTACACGGTCGCGTCATCGACGCAACCGTGTAGAACAACCTCGAAATGCAGTACTCCTTGTAAATTCCACCAGACAGAAATCAAGATTTTTTTGTTTGCTTTACGCTTCGTAAGTGAGTCAGGACATTCTGGCCAACCTAATACAATATTTACATTGTTCGGACTGTTGCCCTCATCTCTATTGTCATATCCACGACATTTCAACCGTTGTACACTCCGGCCTTCTTCAGATGACATAAGTGCAGTGGTTTAAAGTGTTGTTTGAAGTTATTCAGTGGGTTAACCGAATATCTAGCGACAACAAAAAATTGGAGAGTTTAATTACTAAAGGGAATTAACCGAAACTGAATATCTAAAAAAGGCATGTCACGTGGAACAAGAACAATCTACCCCGATGGACGAAATGAAGGGTTATGTTCTAAATTTCAACTATATCACCTGAAGACGGCCGGATCGTACAACGGCCGAAACATCGTGAATATAACAATAAACACGAAAGGAACCGTCCAAAAAAATGTAAATGGTTTGACTTTGAACAAAAGATCGCGTTTCACACGTGGCTGAATTTATGACATTATTTTATAGTTGTAAATGCCATGTCACTTCAGGACGTGGGAGATCATTATTCCCGACAACTTTCTACATGGATTTCTTGTTCTATCAACGATTTACACAAACTTGTTAGATTTGCTGCCTTCTACTGACCATCTTACAATAAAATTTTGCTTAGCCAAGCCACTACATATCAATATAGACCTCTCTGACATTCATACCAGACATTTGGAAGGTACCTCGACTTGGTGCAATGGTTAGCAAGCTTGTCTCTCTAGAACCCTTACAAATGAGTAGTGAATTCGATCCTCAATGGGTGCGTCATATTTTCGGTCTTCTACCACATCTAAGCTGCCCTTAGAAAATCACCATACCAGATATGCGGCTAGAACTGGTCAGATGCTCAACAGAGTAGCAACCGTACAGGTGATGGCAATGCTTTGGTTTTAACATAAATGATGCAGCTTTTGAACTGACACAAAGAATGCATTTCTAAAGAGGCTATAAAGGGAAAATACGTATAAGAATAAGTAATTACTGCTCGACAAAAAAGAAAATCGACAAAGATAACAACGGTTTATATTCTTTAACAAGAAAACAGCTTACTACCGGTGGATTTCTTCGTATAAAACCGACCATTTATCATTTCTTGGACTTTTTTGCCAACTAGGGAATTTTTTTGCTGTGATATCATTTATAATTTTACATTTACCGAATCCTTGAGAATCAACGTAGTGAATTAGATTTTCTGGAACCAGAACGACAATTATATTGTAGACAATGCTATCAAAAACTGGCATCAATCGCTTCCTTAATTTGATGTTTGACATCTTCTTTTTCAGCAGTTGTTTTTGTCATTGCATTTACTAGTATTTGATAATCGCTCGATGCATTGGAAGCTGAACACATGCAGTGACTGAAAGAAATAATCTAGGATTGATGAAATGAATGAGAGCAAATTAAATAAAATAGCGTACATATAGAAAGGATGAAAAAAAAAAAGGAATATGAAAGTCGGGATAGGAAATAAAAAAAAGAGAAAATACTATAATACAATAAAATTAATACGGATAAATGTAAAAACAAATAGAAAATATAAGAAATAAAAGAGGAAAAAAGAAAATCAAAGGGGAAAGACGGGAAACATAATTTATACAAAAAAAATCTAACTAAAAGGAAGAGAACTGAAAAAAGACAAAGAAAATGAATTGACAAGAAAAAGAAAAAAATAACAAATTGTCCGAATTGAAACCGGAAAAAGGAAGAGAAATAAAGAATATCATAATACATCTAATCATGTATAATTAATAAAAAAAATGCTGAAAAGAAAACCAAGCAACCTAAAAAAAAAAAAAAATGGTGATTACTGTTCTATTTGATGGCATTGTCTGATATCATAGTATAGATAACGGATGCTCGATATGTAAAAAAAAAAAATGAAATCTGCAATATACGCATGCGCAGTGATCTGAAATGCGTTTTTATCTGATAAAAACTCCAACTTGCGTATCTACTACATTGACAAAGGCATCAAATATCATTAACAGGTGCTTTCCTTTACAATTCAACAGGACAAGCCTCTTATTTCGCGATCAATTCTCTATTGTGATTCTTTTTTTTTTTTTTGTCAATAATTCGTTCTGCTGGTTGAAGCACGTAAACATTTGCAATGATACACGATGCTCGAAGAATTAGCCCGTCCATATTACTGAGAACAAATCAATTTTTTCAATAATTTCTATTTGAATTAAATGTGATGAAGATTTATCATTATTTACATGCGGACTATTGTCCTCATCTTGTTTTTGTTATTCCAACGTTTAAGGCATCGTGCCCTCCGGCCTTTATCAGGTGCAAGGGGATCCAAGTAACCTACAGGGAATTTCAAACCGGATGCTTTATTTAATCTGCGGGGATAATATTTCTAACTTCACTAACCATGCTTGCTTTATATCAAGTTCTTCTTTACAAGTGCACAATTACAGCTTCGCCATGTTTCCATTGAGATCGTGTGGACATTTGCCAGTTTCCTCCATTCCGTCTGTCCCCAGTGACATATATATGTAGCCTACACAAAAACGAATGACCGAGAATCTGGTATATAATAATTTACAGAGGGGAACTCTGAAATTTTATATATATATATATATATATATATATATATATATATATATATATATATATATATATATATATTTATTTTTGACGTCTATACGATTTAATTGTTTTGATCCTCCTTTGTGTTGTTTTGTTTTTTGATTTTGCAGATTACCCAATATATTAGGATCAATTAAGCACCGGGTGTGAGAAAAAAAAAGCACTATAACGCAATTCTCACCGCCAGAAATGTAGAAATAGCATGCTGAACTGCTTGGCATTCGCTCCGGAAGTTCCAATACGAACATGTCAAAGTTTTTAGCTGTCAATCTGATGACAGTGCAGAGGATTAGGAATGTGTTGGATGAGTCTAATGGTACGGCAGCTTGGAAAACTCTTTCTAATCATTTTGATAAGGAAAGAATCTCCAAATCTGTTGGTGAATTCGTCAGTCTCAACACAGAAGTCTAAATAAAGTGCCCTGAGGTAGTGCTACTCTGGGTCAAGAGGGTGGCTTCTGGAAGAACCTATGCCTGGCAAAAGGACTCTGCAACATGTCACACGACCTCATCTCCCCTTACATCCTGAGCTTTAAACGCCTTGATTATTGCAGTTGAATGAGAGACCAACAAAACTCTTTATAACACAAAAAAAGATGAACATAAGGCAAGGATTATGGCAGCATTCACCAACTTAAACATGATTATTATTATTAAAAATACATCTTTAAGTGCCGAATCTAGGTGCGTCGTCAGTGTTGTTGCTCTCATGTCACGAGAAGTTTCGGGTCTAAATAAACAACAGACTTCTTCGATGGGCGACTCGACCGAATATGATCAATATTCGGCCAGCACCCAGAAAAAAATGCTACTAGCTTTAGGACGTGAATTATATAAGTTCCCCCAGAAAACGGCAACTAATCAAGACTTCACTTGGGCTATTCAGTGTTATATATTGGGTATACTTGGTTGTACTGATCTTCCTATATGCCGCCAAAACAGGGTGTTTTTTGGAAGAGAAGAAAACACACCAATATATATATATATATATATATATATATATATATATATATATATAATTATTTTTTTAAAAAAATTATGACATAAGTATGTTATAAAAAAATCACTACAAAATAGCCATTTTGTTTCAACACACTGTGTCTTATCAAGTGATGATGTTGAAAATAAAATAAATGGTTTTAAAAGTTTCAGATTAATTAACGATCCTACACTAGGGGGAAACATTGTTACAAAAGCTAGAACAACCAATCAAAAACCAAGTATTGAAAGATTCAAAAGCTTGACAACGAAATCATAGTTAAATTGTTTTTTTTTTATTATATATATATATATATATATATATATATATATATATATATATATATATATATATATATTAAAAATAAAAACGATTTATTATATTGGCTCGTCTTACGACTTTTCTTTCTTCTTCCCTTTTTAACTTCTCTATTACAGTGTAACCCGATATAAGAGACCCGGATATAAGAGAAACCCGGATATAAGAGAGATTTTTTTTCTGGTCCCAAATTAGAGTCATACTTACCTAAACAAAATAGACCAAACCCGGATATAAGAGAAACCCGGATATAAGAGACTTCTTCTCCGGTCTCGACAACTCTCTTACATCCGGGTTACACTGTATATCTTATTTGTTTGATCTTTCTCTTTTTATAACTTTCCTTTTTATTCTTATTTTTTCTTAACTACACTTAACAAAATGTTTACAATAGAGTGATTAAAATGACTTAGACTATTTACAAAAAGAAAACTCCTAAAATGCGGTATGAATAATTTGGGATCTGTACTGATACTCTAATAAATTCCGTTTAAAACCTAAGAGAACTAACATTTAACTAAAATTGCTTAAAGTAAATTAATCTAGCTATTTACATGTTAAATACTAGTCAAAAGAAAAAGAAAACATAACGTGTAAATTTTAGATAAAATAGGTTGCTCCCAAAAAAATTATCCTTAACGGAAGAAAATCGTTTGAAAACTAAGAGAAATAACACATAACTAAAATTAATTAAAATAAATTAATCAAGATATTTTTTTACATAATGAATAATAGTTAAAAGAAAAAATAGCGTGTAGATTTAGCTAAAGTAAGTTTCTCCTAAAAAATTATCCTTAAAGGAAGCCGATTGAAAAAACAAGTAAAAAAAAAAAAAAAAAAAAACAGAAACGAAAAATGGGTAATTACGAAAAAAAAAAAATTGTGTGTAAAGAAAAGGAAAGATTAAGTGTAAAAATATTTTTTGTAATAAAATAAATCTACTCAAAAGACCAGTAAAACGCCAAAATCAAGTCGTTCAATATGCGACTGAATGCAACTCGAATAAATTGATTCTCTGAAGCTTCTCGCCATCTATATATATAATTTTAACATACATATATATAAATCTATGAAGAAAAATATACAGAAAAAACAAACAAAAATCTTAATATGCAATTATGCTGTATTAATGTTAATATAAAGTCGACGTCGGACGTTTCGGTCTATTTTAGACCATCATCAGGACATATTAGACCGAAACGTCCGACGTTGACTTTATATTAACATTAATACAGCATAATTGCATATTAAGATTTTTGTTTGTTTTTTCTGTATATTTTTCTTCATACTGTCGGATCTATATCCATATATTTGCTTACATATAAATCTATATACACTTTTAACAGTATTTAGTGGTGGTATTTACGACGTATATTCATCTACACTGGGAACGTTCGTATTTTAAGTAGTTTTCGGCCACTCATTAGACCTATTTATCCACAACCACCTGATAGCCTTTTCGACGGACTCCAGTATCATTTGAATCGCCCGCGTTCGTTTCTGTCCAGTTATCCCTAGGCTAGTAAGGGTTCGTATCATTGACTGTCCGGCGACCCCACCCTACAGCAAATCACGACCGGGGAAACAATGAGTACACCACCCTTTAGTTCTGCAATCGTCTAAGAGTCCTTCATATTTACTGTACATTCTCTCAAATGCCTCTTGCATATTCTCCTCCCATTGGCCAGTTAACTCCAGCAAAATAATTTGTTTTGTGGCGTACGAATAAGTATGACTGTACTGAAGAATTGCAGGAGATTCCGAAGTCGTCTGGAGGCCGTTGTTGATGCCAATGGGGATTTTGTGGAACGAATTTTCTCTTTAGTATTTCTAGATGATTCTATGTAATTTTAGTAAATATATCTGTTAAAATGTCATATCAATATTACTGAAATTTCCCATGTATAAAACGCATTTTTTCTAAATAATAAGCAAAATCAGGAGTGCGTATTATGCAGAGCTACAAAATATCTATAAAAAGTTACCGTAACATGAAATAAGAATTATCATAAAATTAAAACAGAATAATATTATTCTATGTTTAAAATCATTTTTTTTAAAGATAAAAGTAGGAAACCTTGGCCATAATGAAATTGGAAAGGTACAACTTATGGGGTTTGATTACCAAACAGAGGGTGCGCATTAGGCATGGCGCAACTCAATTGAACTTTTACCGAGTTTACGATCTTAAGAATTCAATTTTCGGCGTGAATTGGAATTTCGGCCTAAATCGAAATTTCGGCCCAAATCGAACTTTCTGCCCAAATCGAACTTTCGGCCCAAATCGAACTTTCTGCCCAAATCGGACTTTCGGCCCAAATTGCTCTTTGGGCCGGAATTTGATTTATATTCCGAATCAGAGTTAGGTTTTGAAGTTCCATGGAGTGAATTGAGGAATTCAAAGTTATTTCTTCAAAATTATCGTTGCTGCTTTTAAAGCTGATCTGAGGTTATTTAGTTCGAATTAGCTAACCTAAAAGTCTGCACGGTGTGCGACATTTAAGGTAATTAATAATGTAAAAGAAATGCACCTTAAAGAAATGTGCTGTCTATATAGAGAGAATATTCGTATATATTGTTAGTACATATGCGTTAGTATCTATTTTGTGAGGCACTAAATCAGATATTCATTTAATAAGACAGATGATAGTCTTTGAATAGTGGAAAATTCTTGTGTTTCTGAAGCGCACTCCGAACTTGGCGTGACGTATTCTAGAAAATAAGCCATCACCTAAAAGTCTTTGACTTATCAAGCGACATTTTCACTAAATTGAAATATATTTTATGCATATTTATCTCTAAATTGCTTTATTAAGAAATTAAAATAGATTTTATTTAATCTATAATCAAATATGATGACGATAATCATTTAAATTTCTATTACAAATTTTTGATTGTTCGGTAAATAATTTCCGACACAAATCGAATCGAATTTTATTCATGAATTAATGTATTTAAACAATGTTTAAATCAGTCAAAATAAGTACCCTGAACTACTATAAAACTCGTTGGGACGGCAAAAAATCTTTGACTGCAGTTTTTGCATTTTCTTTGCAGTGGAATGTCTTTTGGCTTAAAACATTGCCAAAATGCTTGAAAAAGCTGTAGTCGGTGAACGGGTGATCAGGGGAATGTGGTTGATGTGTTTAAATCTCGCATCCCAATTGATGAGATTTCGCAATGTCATTCTGGTTACATGTGGCAGAACATTATTATCAAGCAGAATCAAACCTCCTTGATTAACCGGTTGCATTTTGTTTAATTGAACGTGCATTCCATCCCGTTTCTGACAGTAAATTTTGGCAGTGATGCCCAGGTTAGATTCCAAAACGCTGTGATTGGTAACACCAATGGTGGACAATCCGCCTGTCAATATAATCTTTTGCTGATGCAATTTCAGTTTTGGGAAGTGTTTGGAGGCTTTGTCACGTTCAAGCCACTGAGCCGATTGTTTACGATTGTCATAAAAGATCCATTTCTCATTACAAGTCACTATTCGATCAAAAAATGGATCAGTCGTATTTCGCTGATACAGCATCGAACAACATTCAAAACAGCGAAATCATTCACTTTCCCTCAGTTCAAACGGAAGCCTGTCATTGTGTTTCTTCATCTAGCCAATTTTCTTGTTATGGTCTGATATTGTTGAAATGCTGATATTCATTATCTGGAATATTTTTCTGACACTTTCACGTGGCTTTTGTCAGACTAGTGTTTACCGATATTCATTGTCAATTGTTTATGGATATCTCTACCACCGCGGAACTTCAGAAACCAGCGCGATACTGTCAGATCACAATTGAATCTTTTACCTAATTCTCCGTTAATGTTGACAGCTGTTTGAGAAGCATTAGAACCAAAAAGTAAACGCCTGTATTCTATTTTCATGTGCAAAATGAAGGGTAGATAACAGATAACGTTAAATCCTGAAAGTGAATGATATAAAATTAACAAAGAAACAACTTTAATCAAAAGGGATGAGTAATATATTTTTGTGCAACTATTATAATATATTATAATATAAGTAAAATGTTTATTCTAAAATCGGACATTGTTTTACGAACAAACTAACGCTATTTTCTAGTGTATGCAAAAAGGGCGTCACGTATTTGAGAACAGCATTCTAAAAGGGAATATTATAAAATTAACAAAGAGAACACTTTTATTATTAGGAATGAGTAATATATTTTTTGTGCATTTATTACAATAATATATTAGAACATAAAAAGTTTGTTCTAAAATCGGACATTGTTTTTCTATTTTGTAGTGTATGCAAAAGGTGCGTCACGTATCTGAGAACAAGATTCTAAACGATGATATTATAAAATTAACAAAGAGGACACATTAATCATTACGAATGAGTAATATATTTTTGTGCAACTGTTATAATAATATATTAAAATATAATTAAAAGCTTTTTTTTTCTAAAATCGAACCTTGTTTTCCGAACAACCTAAAACTTTTATGGTGAGTTTATTTTGCTTAGATTAACAAAGAAAAGTCGTTTCTCTTGGGACGTTAGAGTTAAAGCAATGTGGATTTATATCTGTTTTGTACAGATAAACTGATCCGCAAATAGAAATATAACAATATTGATTAGGTGCACTCTCTCACTGCTACTTCCATAGAAAATGCTTGAACTATATTCCTTGATTCCACCATGTTTAACCTTCTCGGCTAGGACCCACCATGGCACTTACATTGAAGCAAATCATCTACCTCAAGTGGCTCTCGGACCTTGTACAGAGTGAACCTAATTACATATATATATATATATATATATATATATATATATATATATATATATATATACTAGCAGTAGAGCCTGGCGTTGCCCGGGGATGTAACAGTAAAAGATAGATCAAGTATCGACCATCATAAAGACTGAAAAATAAATTTGACAAAGATTATTGTTTAAGGTTGACGGACACGCATGTCTTAATTGTTTGTTTTTTTTTACGAATTGGTCAAACCCAAACTCAAACAAAAGCATTGTTTTCAATCGTTATGAGTCTACCGATTGAATAGAATTTTATTATAAACAATTGTCTTGTAAATGGAATTTTTAAAGCATTCTGAATATAAAAATAAAGAAAAAAGTGTGCAAGATAATAAGAAACACTACCTGCCAAAAAAAAAGTGAAGTTTTGTTGAAATCGTTTGAAAAAATGTAGGAAAATCCGATCCCATATATAAATGAATACACACACACACACACACACACACACACACACACACAACCTGGGTTTATAATATATATATATATATATATATATATATATATATATATATATATATATGTATCGTCATCTACAGAGAGTTTTGCTGTATCACAGCTCCACCGGGGATCGAAACCCGACTGATTTGGCATTTTTCCCTTGAGCTATCAACGCCCACTAGATAGGAAGGCGAACTCTTACGTACCCATTCTTTGAATAAACACGCCAATGACTAAGAAGGCTCAATACATGAAAAAGCTTTGCAGTATTACCAGTCGTAGTCATTGTTTACAAATTCGCGCTTTCCCTCCAGCGTGCTCAACCGGAATTAAATTTTCCGTGTGTGTGTGCGCGCGCACGCTTGTATATCTTTCATGTGTTTTAACTTGATATTTTGAATACTACTACTACAACTATTGCAACTGCTACTACTACTACTAATAATAATACTAATATTACTACTACTAATAATAATCAGCTGTGTTTAGCCCTCTGGTGGCACTTGGAAAAAAGGTAACTCTTATTTTAAAATAACTATGATTGATTCATTCGCTTTTTACGGTTTATCGATATAATTTACAGCTTATTTAAAACCAGAAAATATTTTTAGATTGTAGTAATTTTTCAGATAATAATGATTTAGTGATACAAGTTTTACTAATTAATCCATAGCCGGGGGAGAAGAGGTGGATATCTTCCTGAAGGGTATGTGCGTATATGTAAAAATAACGAACCAAACGGGAATTGGAACTTGGCTCGCCGACTCCCAATTCTGAGACGTTATCCATTAGCCTCACGCACATTCAAGCTTACAGATAATGACCAGGTTTGACGTTGCTTAACTTCAGTGATATTACGGGAAGTGGTGTTTCAACGTGATGCGGACGTAAGCCCTTAGACGAAAACGATATATAACTTTTTATATATCAAGAAAGATTTTAGGGGAACAAAAACTATGACAAAGTGGACAATGTTTTCGTGTGACGTGTATTCTCCTTCAGGGCTTTACAGGACTAAAGTGATGTTTACGCCGATACGACTGCATATGCGCGCGAACGAAAGAAAGACGCCGAGAATTTTAAATTTAAATTAATTTAAAAAAAAATGTTTTGAGTATATCGTCTAATCAATGTCGTTTATTTCTTTATTTCTTTCTTCATGTTTCTATCATTTTTTTGTTATTAAATATCCCACAAGTACACAAATATACAAGGAATAATTTATACTATCCAAACAACAGTAAAAACATCTGAAATATTTTAAATTTTTCTAAAGCATCTTGCGGTCACTCACGTCCAAGCAGTCAATTCGTTTAAACATATCAATATATGTAATAAAAAAGAATACTGAGTTGATTACTGGAGTGTTTAGGGGTGGTTATATCATTTCATTTCCATCCCAACTCTATAAAAAATACACGATAATAACGATATAAAAAAAGAACCGTTTACTGTAAACGAAAGTAAGTACAATTTGAGGGGACGTTTCGTTTTTTGTATTTATTTAAACATTGTCGGATAAATCATTAAGTTTTTTTTCTAGTGCACTGGATGGTAGATGTCATATCCATTTATTAAATATATTGAAGCATACAGGACGTCTATTTAAATACGGGTATCCACTACAAATAATATTTAAAATGATAAATATCTCTTTATTTCTCTTACTCTCTCTCTCTCTCTCTCTCTCTTTCTCATACATAAAGGAGATTTGGGCTGAATATCGCATTGAGACATAAAATAATCAATCGGTATACAGTGTTGGTTACTAGGTCCATACAGAACACACACACACACACACACACACACACACATATATATATATATATATATATATATATATATTTATAAGAAATAGTTTTGAAAGTTATCATCTTGATTATGCCATTAATTTTTCTTTGAGTTCCACGTGCTATCCGTTTTATTTGTTGCTGCTGTTGATAGTCCTCAAGCAATATGTTTTTAATTATTTGCTACTTTGTTTTTTGTTTTTTTTTTCCGTAGAGCCTGGCCCCTATGTACAAGAAGGATGGCCTTTGATAAGTTTCTCAGTTTTCAAGCTAGTGTATACAGCTGACGGTTTTACATATTTCGGAACGCGTTTAGTGCCATACATGATGTCCATATGAGATTTTCGCTGCTATTTAAGAATCGAGTTTTCGTGTTGATGCTTTGGTTTTATAGCATTTTGCTGTTTTGAGTGAAATTAACTCAGGCCCAGCTTATTCTGTTTTTATTTTGCTGTGACATGCCAAGTCTTATCGTTATGGGGTCCTCCCCTTTTCATATAAGTGGACTCTACCAGTGTTACTTGGAGTGCTGCCGTTAAATACCTAGAGTTAGACAGTCAGTGAGAGAGGATATACGGAGAGAGAGAGAGAATATACGAACGGAGATAGTGTGAGGTAATCTCTTGTAGAAGTCAGTTACAAGCACGTAGACTCAAAGGAAGTCCTACTTCGAGACTGTATATATCTATCTGTATTTGCTACTAACCGCGTTCCTGGATTTACTAACAGTATTACTCTTTGTATGATTGTGCAAATACATTTTATTTCTTACATTTAATTATTGCGTTTGCCATTCCTTGGAGACCGAATTCATCTCGGAATCCACAACACTTATTGACATTAGATCCACAGTGGAAGCAAGCAGAAAAAGGTAATCGCTTCCTCTTCAGTCTTGACATTCTTTTTCATTTCATAATTCCACATTGTATTAAAGCTTGAAAATGAAAGCGTATAAAGAGTAAAGAATTAACGCCAATAGAAAGATAACAAAAAATGCGGAAAATGTTTATCAAAAGAGAAAATTTTAAAAGGAAAAGAAAATTATAATTTGATATCGCGAAAGAATTTAAACAAGAAAAGCCAAATCATACAGATATACGCACAATTGTGTAGACTTAGGTTAAATAAGTGTTAAAGACGTTTATTCAGAATAATATTAACCTTAGAAATATCATATAGTGATGCATATATTACTTTTTTTAAATAGCTGGCAGTTAATGCTTTGCCAAGTATCTGTTTTAGATAACCACTTGTTATTAAATTCCCCCATCACATATGCAGACTTATGTTAGATACATGCCACAGTCGTTTACTCAGAAAATAAACATTAACATATTATATATTACATTTTGAAATAACTTGTCCGTCAGGACTTAGACTTATCAGGTTAACGTTTTCCACTTACATGAAGTCGACAGATCATATTGAATCAATAGCTAAGTTTGCTGCTAGGAGACTTGGTCCGTGATAAACATTTTTTTCCCGACAGAATCTATCTTACACGCTTATAAGTTTAACATTCGCCTATGTATTGAATATTACTGTTGTTTCTGGTCTGAGGATTCTGTTATGTATTTAGAGATTCGTGATAAAATACGAAGCAGAATCTGCAATGTTATTGGTCCTGACATGGCATATTGGTTTTAGTCACTTCCCCACCTTCGTAATGTAGTTACCTTGTTTTCTTCTATAAATATATATATATATTTTTTAATGATAAATATCTTTTCTATGAATATTTTCATGATGAATGCGATGTTTTTCTTTCAGATCTTCATTTATGAAAATTTGAAAATTAAGGCGCAGTACTAGATTGGCGGTTAGGTCTCGTTATTTCATAGTTGAAATGGGTAGATGGAACTCTAGATTCTATGCTATCAGTCTCTTCTCTCGCATTTCTTACTTGTGTAACACTCTACGAACTTGTTGCCTTTTCCCATTTCAATCGTTAGCTTCTGTTTTCTTAATTCCTCTTCTCTTTTACCCCTGTTAACAGTCGATGTTAATCAGTGTGATGAAAGTGTTCTGAAAAAAATTCTATAACTCTAGGTACATATATAAAAAATCTATACATTCATGAAAAAAAAATCATCCTTCATTATGGCTAAAAAAAATAGCCGAAATCACTCGTACATGTAGAATATTTGGACAATTTTATATACAGTGGAACCTCGGTTCACATATTTAATTCGTTCCTGATGGCCGTCCGTAAACCGAAACAATTTTTCCAATATGAATCAATGTAAAGAAAAAACAGTCACAGCAAAATAAATTTGGAAAAGAAAAGCACAACACAACACACGAATGTATACAACAGAGAGGATAACTCAGAAATTATTCCGTTCGTGTTAACTCGGGTCGGCATTATGGGTAGTATATTGTAATATTCTAACGGTTAATTTGGTGGGCGTCGTTTGTTAATAAGTTTATTATTTACATAGTATATTATTGATTCATCTGAATTAATTTATTTTACTTTTTCTGATTATAAATGTTGTTTTATTTATTTTCATTTAGTCAGTTTTCCATAGTTAAGCAACGTAGTAAAAATTTGTTTTCCTATCTGCATTTTGAAATGGGTTCTGATCGTTTATTTAGTAGTTTGTTTTGGTCTAGCAAGGTAATTATAGCTATTTTTCTTCCAGGCAGATTATATATATATATATATATATATATATATATATATATATATATATATATATATATATATATGTATATAAAAATATAGTCTTAAGGTATGGTATATTTATGGAATAAAGTGCTCAATATCAGAGATAGAGCGTGTAAATATATAAAAGTGAACATAGAAGTCAACACTTAGAGGCGACAGTCTGTTTCATGCTATATGCAATCGTCGGGCCACATCTGTTTTCTTAATATATATATATATATATATATATATATATATATATATATATATATATATATATATATATATCAAGGTATAAACTACATTAGATTAGGCATTTACTTATGATGTCGGGTATATTGTATATTTATTAATTTTATATAGATATATGAGATATTTATTCATATAAATTGAAGAAAGAAAATAAATGCAAAAATATAAATTCATTGTTGTCGGCCTCAACTAGAATTTATCTATTGTTGCCTGATATGGTTCCTTGTGGAATTTCGTCTAAATAGAATTTAGGTGGGATATAATGACCGATGACCTTCTTCAAAATATCATATTACCTTATAAATAGATTAGATCATTTTGAACTTTGTATAGATCAACTCACATGACGGGTAGTCTTAATTGATCGTTTTTGTCTGCCGTTTCAGTAGAAATGCAAACGAAAGTAAAACATCATATATAAAAATACCTTATATGTTTCGTCTAGATGGCTACATAAAACAAATGATATCGACTCTAAAAACAGTTTGTGTTCAAATGTGACATAAAAAAAAACCTTCGCGCTACTTAAAATGATGATGTTAAAATTAACGGTTTCTCTCCAGAAACATCCGGCATTAATCAGTCATAAAATAATGGAGGACTGCACCGCTTTACCTG
The DNA here is from genome assembly GCA_903632075.3 of Acanthosepion pharaonis. Lineage (NCBI taxonomy): Eukaryota > Metazoa > Mollusca > Cephalopoda > Sepiida > Sepiidae > Acanthosepion > Acanthosepion pharaonis. Next base: position 724,188 of record CAHIKZ030004908.1, on the reverse strand, counting down.
ACTCATCATACTATCTATCTTTACAAGAGATAGACCAGGTCTAAAATTGATGTTGTAATAATTAGGCGAGAACTTTCCAGTCCCCTCTTTCCATTTTCGAAAGAATTAAAAAAAAATGTTCGAGTCCTTGTGGGCGAAAAATTATTTGCCACCCTCCGACTTCACTCTCACAGACGGGATGTGGCAAATCTTTCATTGCTCTGTCGTTACTGCCATTGAAAGTCCCGGTCGAACTATCCTTTGTGCCGCCAGCTGTAACTTTCAAGGCTCGAACCCGCCAAACCATTTACGTTATAGAAAACCACCCACATTCTCTCTCTATTACCTCGGTGAGAACGAAGTTTCTTCCCGCTCTGTAGAGACCGATTCACAAGAGGATATTTTCTAGATCACCAAAACTTCAACCGGTTCAAGTCTTTCCTTCTTATCCGTATATACTGTCTCTTAATGTTAATCCTCTACCTCGAGTTGCTTTCGGGGCTTTTACAGAGGGAATCTTTGCATATTGAAACACTTTTTCAGGAATATAGACTCCTCAAGATTATTACGTGTTATCGCTCTTTCTAATCGCGATAAGAAAGAATTTTTATACATTAAGAATTGGACAACAATTTATTAAAGACATTTTTATGTTTAACATTCTTTTTATAGATACAAGTATTTAAGTAAATGCTCTGTTTATAATAAACAGTATTAAATAACATTTACCGGCCTGAATGTCCGAGAAATTTTCATAGAAAATATTCGTCTTTTGACAGGATTCGAACCTGCATCCTATACGGAACCGTCATTTACGCTGACGTGCCTTAACCGTCTTATTAAATAAATAATAATAAAGAACTTTTAGTGTTTTTTCTGACATATAATTAATTTCTCTTCTTGTTACATGTAATATCCATTTTAATTGTTACTGCTATTTAATGCGTTCAAGTGATGTTTTTATTTGGTAACGATCTTTGTGATCATGTAGTGCCAGTCTATACGATCTGATGAAGTTAATTCTTCTTTCAGCCATAGGTGATTCACTTGAAGTTATCTTTAGCCATTGATCAAGGGAAAACCTTTATATGGAGCTGATAGTTTGCTCATTTCCAAACATGGTGTCTCACATCTATATGAAAGCCGAGACTTGACTTACGATCATGACTAGAGTTTTTACATCAACGCTTGCCTAGGTGGGCAGATGGTGTAATAGCTAGCATCCCCGAACGAGAAATCGGCGAAGAGGTTTCTAACTCCGGCCGCTCTACATTCATTTTTGCAAAAATACCGTATGGAAGAAAAGGAAAATTTCTCTTCTTCTGTCATTTATGGGTTACATAGCAGAGCAACCTGCAGAAACTAGCTATGTTTGGAAACCGCTCTAGGTGAATAACGACTCGATTTTCAAACTCAGATATTATAAATTATACCAAATTTGATAGACATGGAGTGCGGATCTTCTGTATGCACCGTCGTCGGTGGAGTTTCTCTCTCAGCGTGTCGGCGTTGACATCAAACACTGATCTGTGTCGTGTCAACTTTATCAGCGTTTCGGTGTTGTTTGAATTTGAGTATACCTTCAATCGGCTCGAAATTAAGGTTTTGGTTTTTTGAGTGGAGTGGCTCTGACTGGTCATAATAAATTGTTTATTTTGTTTTGGTTAATGCGGATATTTGCCTGAAGCCGATGCACAGAAAATTAATTCACGCAGTCTACTTTGAGTCATCAATAGGTCAACATCCTGTTTGTGCAGAAAATGAAAGATGTAGGACAAAGCCATCGAAAAACCACTTTATTATCAATCCCACTATAAAATCATAGCTATTAACAAGATTATGGTTAGTTCAGTTGATTTCAAGCTTACTGTGGGAATGACTGCAAAACACTATGCCCTTTCTTTTTATAAGCAGGAGAATACAAATGCATTCTGGGATTGTTTTGCTTTAGTCAATAAAATAGGCCATTTTTCAGTTTCATATAACTCAGCATCATTCTGTCTAATCTTGAAGACAGAAGGCTGTGTTCGCTTGTCCCAACTTGCTTTTGTATGTTAACGCCGATTCTATGTTTGTGAACTTTTTTGTCATATTACAGTTTATTTGCTTTATTACTGCTATTTGCCTTGCATATATTGTTTGCTTGCTTTATTTTAATTTTTTGTCGTGTTCCTGTTATTCCTTATTGCAAACTTTGTCAATTGTTTTTTATTGGACAATTCTTTTATTTATTTTTACATTTAAGCATGGATATTCACTCCACGTGTCATATTTAAATTTTTAAATTACCTTTCGTTTTATGAGGAAATATGAATAAGCCCATTTTTATGTAACAGTAAAAAAATACGAAAACGAGTAATCTTTTCAACATCTATGAAAAAGATGATCTTGCCCAAACGAAGATACATAAAGAAATAAAGGTTTTAAAGATACTTGAAGATTTTTTTTAAGAGCCTTTGACAAGATTAATACGCTTTTATATAACCTATGAGATGGAATATAATTCATTTTATAATACATTAAAGGTTTGTTTTTTGTTGTTTTCTTTCAATCAAATGCTGTTATAGTGTTTCGATAAACATCAAAAGCGTTGAGACATAGAAAATGAAAGAAAAAACTGGCATGTGATTGGAGAGATATGTTTTCCGAAAACCAGAAACGGCCAGATCATAAATTCAATAAAAGCAATGTAGACATAAAGTTAAACTCAATACCGATCTGACAAAACGCATTTACAAACTGACCATTATATATTCGATATACCCTCTACTTACTCCTAACAAAAAACGAAACGTTAAGCACGCACACACACACACACACACACACACATATATATATATATATATATATATATATTTGTGTGTGTCTGTGTGGACTTCCATAATATAGCGTAATTCGTAAAGAGTTTTTCAATAAAGCCGATCCTTTTTGAACGAACATAATATGGAATGACTGTCATCATTTTTTATTGATTTTCAAACAGTAACATCTAACGAAATCTAGCCTCGTTTTCAACACGTGCATGAAGCGTCTGAACATGCCTGGCTTGCCTTTAATTTTCCAGCTATCACGGAATGTTCATGCAATGATGCAGGCGCCTTGTAATTCGGTTGGCATATATATGTGACGTTGTGCCGACGTTGCTATGTACCGTGTCACGTTAGTACGTTGGCAATCTCGGTCCTCCACATTTTTGTGCTCTGTAGCTCTTGATAAATTTTGTATTTTTATTATCTCACCTAATCCTGTCGCTTTCATTACATTCATTTTAGCAGTTGATGTGGGATGCGACCTGTGCGGATACATTTTCGGCTGGTAATTTGATCAGTTCCGCGCTTGAGCCGGGATCCGTCGCCCGGGACGCAGAGATGAAAAAAATAGTTAAATATTCTTCTCTTGCTGATAGATTTTTTTTTACTCCTGTGGCAGGGGAGACTTCAGGGGTTATTGGCCCTCGTTCGATGGCGTTCCTTCGGAGGATTGGCGCGATTGCGTCTCGATTAAGGGACGAGCCTCGTGAAACGGAGTGGCTCTTGCAGCGTGTCTCACTGGCGATGGTTCGATGTAATGCTTTCTCCATCATTGCGGCTGGCAGAGGATGGAAAAAAAATTGTCTATAGTTACTTTGTTCAAACTTTTTTTTCAATAAATAAATTTTATTGCAGTAAAAATCAACGATTATCTTGTTTTATCCAGAGTTACACCACAGCAAAATGTGACGTAACGTGTGACGTAACAAATGCTTTCTCCATCATTGCGGCTGGCAGATGATAGAAAAAATGTTTATAGTTACGTTGTTCTGGAATTGTCATCAATGGTCAACTGAACTTTTTTAGCAGTAATATCCTAAGGCAAAGAAGGAAAACTTCTTTTATTCTACAATCTATGAGTTAAATAGATTAGCAAAGTGGACAGTCTAGTTGTGGATGAAAATCGCTATAGAAGTACGACTTTTAAATTATGCAAAGATTGTTAGACCTTGGGTGCAGAGATTTCAGAACGTAGGTGATTTTGGCTTTCCAAAATTTCTTGTCTTTCTTTGCTCTTAATATATTATGTATTTTTATTATTCTTCCTAATATCTGTCCCGAACGTCCATTTATTCAAGATCGCTAGGTAGGTTATGTGTTGTTTTACTTTGTCCCTCTTGCTTTCAATCTTTCCTTTGAGTATCACCCTATTTCCTAATTACGTTCACTATGGGAATATTTTTCTTCACTCTAGAATATGTATTGAAGTTATAGAATTGATTTTCCAATTATTTTGTTAATTGCGAATCATTAATTTAGATAAGTGGTCCCCAATTTTTTTTTATCCTCAAAACGTATAGTCAACCTTTGATTGGATATTCTTTGTGTTCGTATTATATGTGTAATGAGCATCTTAGTATTTCTTTCAGTATTTGTTCTATGCACGGGATATATTTTAAAGGGAAAACACAATATGCTTCAGGCACAATAGGTGTGTATGGGGTATGTTATGATTCAGATGTGACACCGCCTACCTCTGGCTGTTTATTTTTCAGCGATCCATGAATATTTCCACTGCTCTCAGTGCCACCTATTGAGAAAATTACTGATGTAGATGATGAATGGACGTTCTAATATATTTCAGGAATTTTTTATCCACTTTCTGTTAATTAAAAAGGCAACGTATTCGCAACCTGATTGAGGGCCCCGGGCAGTGATTTGTGAACCTCGCTATCTAATCAACATTAGTTTTTTGTTGCCTACATTTATATATGTTTCAAACTGAACGAAGTACAACTGCTGATTAAACGATAAAACATTTTCTCGGATTTTAACGTCATTCTGGGGACTTTTTTTTTTTTTTGCTGTTCAAATCCGGAAATTTTTTTTGCTCATGCTAAGTCTAAGTCTAAAAAAAATCACTATATAAAATTCACTAATTTTTTTCTCCATAATGTGTTATAATTATTCATCTTTTTAACAAGAACAATTGCAAGATGATTCTAAAAATTCCTGCAAAACATTATTGATTTAAGATGGAATGATCTAATATAACATGTCCCTAATTTGTATTCAGATATATAGTATTTCTTTACAATTTTTCGAGCTGAATTGTTTAGCTTTATTACATACTAGCAACCATACCCAACTGGTCGATCAGGAAAAGCGTTCAATTACAATGGAGCAAAAGCAGCATCATGTTTACATGTAACAGAGTCTATCATCTTGAATTACTTTAAAGTACTTTCTTTAAAAAGCATTTTAAATTAATGCAGTTTCTGATATAACAGAAGAAATCTGTATTTATTCAATCGAAATTAGCCGAGGAAATGAGGGGGTAAAACAGGAAACATGAAAACCCACTTCAGACCACAATTAATTTGGAGTTTTTGAAAATCAATCTGTCAGTTTACTACCAGGGTTGTAAAGAAGGATACATTTATAAAGCATTTGTTAAGTTTGATGAAAATTGGTTGAAAGACCAACGAAAAATAAGAAAGAAACCAGAAAAAAATCGACATTTTTCGTTATTTGTGCGGGTTTTCACTATACAGCTGGACTCGGTTATAAAGTTTACTGACTGTTAATGAATCAAATTATTGTTGGCTACAAATGAGTGAAGTTTGTATCAGATTGCTTGAAAATTGAGGAAGTTTTCATTTTAAAATTTGCGTTTTTCGCGGTTTTTCGCGAAACGCAGTGACGTAGAAATAAAAACGAGTAATCGTTAAGCACGGCATGATGTAAGTAACCTACATACCGAGTTTGAACGAAATCGAAGGAAAAGAGTTGAATTTATCAATCTTTGATCGGGTTATTGATTTTTTTTTAAATTATCGATTATTTACATTTCCTCCGTATTCCATCGGTGAGAAGTAAGTTCCACTCAAACAGCTTCTTCCCGCTAACCACTTCTCTGTGGAACAGCCTCTGAAGAGGACACTTCCTCGATCACTACAATCTTAACCTGTTCAAGTCTAGAGTTAACCGTGATCTACCTCACATATCCCCATAAACTGTGCATCTTGTTCTGTAACCTACTACCTCGAGTGGCTCTTAGGCCTTGTAGAGGGCGAAGAAGATTAACATTATAGTAAAAGATTACTTTCAAATTGATTCCTTTGAATTTTTTCAAAGAATCTGGGACCGTTTAAATAATCATATAAATGAAATTCATTACTTTAAACGATCATGGGTCTTTTTAGTAGAACGTACGTATATGCACCGGTGGAGTTTCAGTTTAAAATGAACGACCATTCAACGATCAAAAGCCAGAAAACAGGTAAAAACTTTTGTCAGATCATTCATGAGATCCTTTCTCGAATAATAAGTCACTTCTCTCGCATGTATGCAATCAGATATGCAGTACTTGTCTGGGGCTTCAAACGAATACAAAGAAACGTGTACCGTGTTGCATCGAAGTTTTTCACACGATTAAAATCGGTGTGAATGTTCACAAGATGAATATGTAGGATTCGATAACGGAATATATGATACGATGAAAGAATATATGAGATTCGATGACGGAATATATGAAATACTATGAAGGAATATATGAGGTACGATGACGGAATATATGAGATACGATGAAGGAATATATGAGAATCGATGACGGAATATATGAGAATCGATGACGGAATATATGAGATACGATGAAGGAATATATGAGATACGATGAAGGAATATATGAGGTACGATGACGGAATATATGAGATTCGATGACGGAATATATGAGATACGATGAAGGAATATATGAGGTACGATGAAGGAATATATAACAACGAAATCCGAAGGCTAATCGCCATAGCAAAAGATGTCTTCTAACATACAAAGTGCTAATACACAACATAGTTTCGTTAAAAACAATATTTGGTTTGTTTTGGTTTGGTTTAGTTTACGGTATATCAACCTCAATGGGTTATTTAATGCCGATAAGAGTTTTATTGCTGGTAAGATTTTTTTTCAAAAAACGTATTGCTGCTAACATATATATTTTTCCCCAACAATCTACTGGTGGCAATATTATTACTTCAAAAATATACTGCTATTAATATTTTTCTTCAAAAATGTATTGCTGGTATTAAATTTCTTCAAAAATCTACTGCTGGCAATAATTTTTTAAAAAAAATGCATAGCTGGTATTAAAACCTATTTTTACATTTTCATTTTTGACCATAGTTTAGGGTAAACTATTTGCCTATAGCTGGGACCCTAACAGGTGCTACCACTTCGAGTCAGAGTGGACCTGGGAACACCAGCAATTAAGAGCTGGTTCCATGCTCCTCAAAACATCCTGATCAGAGGACTTGCTGTTGGATGTAGTTTATCTTCTTACCCAAGAAGCGGGTGTGGTTTATAACCTGGACGGACAAATTAAAGACGATCTATCTACTATATATTATCAATCTTCCAATATAACAGTGAATGCTGGACAATTTCCCCATAGATGAATAGGCGATTGCAGTAATGGAGATGTAATTCTACAGGAACATATTGAGAATACCGTTGACGCAGCCTGTGATTGATTGATGGGTCGATTCGTTTTTGACGGCTTATCAACCCTTTGCAGGTTATTAAAAGCCAGAATATATTTTAGATCGCATTACTTTTTATTTATTTATATTTTTAAATAATAATTGTTTCACGTATACAGGTCTTACACATTAGACCCATATCTGGGGGTGGGGAAAGGATGAATTCTTACCTTTCCAAAAGGTATGAATACCTAATGAATAGTGAATATACTGAACCCAACTGGAATTGAAACTCAGATTCCGAGCCATTATCCGCACATCCAAACATACAACGTATAGTATTCGCAAGCGGTCACCCATCTAGCTAATGACCAGGCTCGATTGTGGTCGTCGTACGGGAAACGTGATGTGGTCGTAAAATCAGCGTGTGAGTTATGAGGAAAATTTAATGAGAATATACTCGTAAGGGACACTTATACTTAGAATCGCAGACTGTTGAAATTTCTGAAACACTCCATGAGAAAAGCAGGCTTGGAGAAATTGACACTCACGGTACCTAGTGAAGGCAATAAGTGAAGCAATAAAATCGTGTTAATGTATCCATCATGGCGGAATATCATCAAACAAGAACAGATAAATGTTTGCTTCAAACACTGCATCACTAGCGGACTGGCCAGGGTGTTAATTGTCCGATGTTTAATGGGACGGATTGCCCCCACTCCATATGGAATTGTAATTTTGTCATGGGTCCTTACCTAGAACTACATAATGAACTCTTCCTAACACTATGTATACTACGTCTCTCAAGAGAGAGGGTCGAATTGATTCAAGCTCACTCCAAACCAGACTGACAGTCATACTAATACCTTCCACATCTTGTATTATTATTTTGTGTAATATACCTTCGTTATTTCTACTCTTGTATTCGTGTTGTTCTTCCTTGGTCCTAACCTGGATCATAACAAATTTTAATTGTAGTCTTTTTATATAAATATATGTTGTAATTTCATTTATTCGTTATGAATGATGGTACTGTAGTAGGCAGTTTCCATTTGTCTTTTAGTAACCAATATTTTAGACCAGTCCGCCACTACAAGGATTGCCATTTAAAACAAAAGTATGGTATTTACATTAAAAATACCGAAGAGAAGAACTGAATTCTTAAAGGGGTTGTTTTTTAATGAAGATGGCGGCATCGATAATTGGGGCCTATTTCTAAATAAAGTGTATCCTAATTTGCATATGTATACATTTTAGTATTTATTTACTAAATGTAAACTACAAGTCCTAAAGTACGGAGCAGTGAATAAGAAAGTTAAGTATACAGTCTGCGATGGATAAATTGTTGCAAATTTTATATTTTTAATTTCGCGCAGGCGCGTTGTGTGGTATTATGTCAACTACAGATTATAGTAAGGTCAGTTGGGAACCGTCTGTGAGAAAAATGACGCCATAACGCAATTCCCTCCGCTAGAAATTTGGAAACAGCATGCCGTACTGCTTAGCACTTTTGCCGGAAGCTCCAATGCGAATAATACTGAGTGTTTGGAAGTCAATCCGTGGACAGTGCTAAGAATTTGGAAAGATTTGAATGATTCTAATGGTGATTACTGAGGTGTTTGAAGTGATCAGTAGTGATGGCGATGTTGTACCTGTATTCATCTTCCCCATAGGGCGTCAGGCTCCATGCGGAAGCCTAAATCAAGTGCCTTGAGGAGGTAGAGCTCTCCTGTGTAAAGAGAGTGGCTACTGGAAAACCCTATATCTGAAAATAGGCCACTGCGCCATGTTACACAAGCAGAAGAACCATGTCATGGCTGTCGGACAATTTCTGCGACCACATCACACCTTACATCTGTACACCTAACTCACCAGATTGAAACTACCTTGATTAGAGTCGAATGAGAGACCAACTCCTTGCAAAGCAAAGATAAACTGAAAGCAAGGATTATGGCAGCATTCACCAACTTAAACAAGGCAACCGTCCAGAAAAGTTACAGGAGATTCCAAAGTCGTGTGGAGGTTGTAGTTGAAGCCAATGGCGATTTTCATTGATCACATTTATTCTTTAGTATTTCAAGATATTTTTGTGTAATCTTGGCAAATATATCTCTTAAAATGAGATGCCATTATTTTCATTTTTGCGTCATTTAGACAACAATTTATTTATATCACCCTGTATACTGTCCTAGTTTGCGTAAATGTTTTCCTATTTTCCAACATTTCTTTTGAACTAATTTAAATATTTATAAAGAAAAAAAAAAAACTCGAAAATGCAAAACATTGGCAGCGTGTGTGTGAGTAGCATTACGGTTATCAGCGTGAAAATCGTAAATCTAGTTCCGTCAAATGTGTCATGTTGTTTTCACCTTCTATCAATGCATTTTGGAAAAGCATAAAATCATTTCTCTTTTCCTAAATCCAAGGACACGTTAAAATCTTTCTATGTTTTTTTTTCCTTTTTCATTAATATATTTTTACTGCTTAACAACCTGTTGCAGATTATTCAAACCCAGAAAATATTTTTAGATCATAAGAAGTTTTTGGTACATAATAAAACTTTGCTGATACAATTCCTATTAATTAAACCATAGCTGGGTGTAGAAAAATTGGATTAATACCTATACTAATGTTATTTACGCTTAAGTGGGTATAAGGAATCCAACAAGAATTAGAACTTGGTTCTCCGAGCTTCAGTTCAGTGTTATTATGCATTACACCACCCACACCTCCAAGTTGACAGCACTTGATGTTATCAAACGGCCACCTATCTAGTGAACAGGTTCGATTTCCGTGTAAACAGTATAGGAGAAGGGAAACTATTAAATTTAAAACATGGAGATAACAATGATAAACCACTCGTCAACGGGTTTTGAATTTAGAGTTTTTTAATACTTTCACCACAATCAAGGCAATAACGTCACTAAGACGAATTGGGTTACTGAGTGGGAAAGAATATAAGAAAAAGAAAATCTTTATTATGGAGATAGAACAATAAAAAAATGAATTAAGAAGACAGAAGATAACGATCGACATTGCGTTTAAATTTTTGAGGATCAAACTTAAATAGGAAGCAAGAAACCGGAAGAGATATCCACAAGCGTAAAGCGCTAGAAAAGAAACGGATAGCATAGACGTTACGGTTACATCTAGATATTTCAGATGTATAAGTGTGAGAACTTGTGGTATATATGAATAAAGTGTCGCTGCCGACACTTGTGTTTGAGCATAGATCTCCAATGAGCAAACATAAGCGATCCCAGTATTGCATTAAGTGGATCACGTAACCATAGAGGAAACACATATATAGAAAGTCGCGTGACGTCCAATTGATCGCATTTCTATCCTATACTCTATTACTATAAGGATCACCATTTCTACTCTATCCTCTATTACGATACGGACCGCCATTCTCAACTCTATTCACTATACTATTTCTCTATACTAATCACTATTCGGTTTACTTTTAGAGCGAGTATTATCGAGCAAGTACTATTAACGTGAGTGCTGTCGAAGGTTTCTGATACTAGTATTGTTCAACGGCGGACTATTGTTGTATCTATGATTAGAAAGTCTCTACAACGAAAGTGAAAACAAGTATTCGTTGACATGACAAAAGTGACGCCAATCTAGTTTTGAGCTTAAATTCATAAAGTCTAAATACCATAGAAGAAAGTTCATCAAAACTATTAACATTTCAATTAACTTCAGTCAATCTCTCGGCGCCTTATAGAAAAGTCGCTGGGAGAGTGACTGAACCGAGATGCAAGTTCAGGTCTAATGACATTACAGATTCTTCTATTAATTTTTTCAAGTATATCTAAATCTATAACAGAAGCACTAAACCATGTGTTGCAGCAATATACAAAGCATCGACGAATGGTAGACTTGCAAATATATAAGGTAAATTCAGGCGGGAAAAATTGTTTAGAATAATACAGTGAACCAACTTCTCCTAGACTGTATAATGATCACGGACAGACATACTTGTTTGCGTCGATATTTTTTATCTCTATCTATAAAAGGCAGGATGTGTGTGTGTGTGTGTGTATCGAATGCACGGCCGCAATTTTCGACGGATTTGCGCCAAAATTTACACGCACATGCTCCAAGTTAGCGGGAAGGCCACCACCGACTTCGCATTTCCCAACTCCCATCGATAGTGGAAATAATAGACTTTTTTCATAATTCTATGGTAATTTACATGTAGTTTGCGGCCATTTTCTACTGGCCAGAGGGAGAGCTTATATCTGGCTGCTACGACTAGGCAGGAAGATTCTATTGGCCAGCGTGAGAGATGTTAACTAGCATGCTAGCATGAAAAATATCGATAGCTGCATTCGTCACAAGTGGGAAAAATTTAAATCTGCATGGTACTTTACTCCAATTGGCTCATTCGCTTGCTTAAACTCAACGTTGATTCTGATTCCACAGAACTGGGTTTGGGTGGGAAAAAGTATTTGTTGTTAACATTCTTTTTTCATTCGGTTTTTCCAGTTACGAGTCCTTTTTTAAAACTGATCGTTTTGTGTTCATTTTGTTTAGTTCTTTTTTCGTAACGGATTTAATGTTTATTATAGAGCTTAGAAAAAATTCGCAGTGTGAGATAGACAAGAAGTAAGGCATGTAGCAACATCAGCACGGCAAAGGGCACTCCTTTAAAGGCAAGGAAGGGCAAAAATATTTTAAATCAAGTGATAGCGATTGCTGTATGAGTCGTACGATTTTTGAATCAAGCACGGGCAACGCCGGGCTATGTTGCTAGTACACACATAAAATCACTTGATTTTTGTTTTCATAATCAGTTATTATCGATATCATAATGCTTTATTTTTTGCAATTGTCATCCTCTAGATGAGAGGTGTTTTTATTTGCTTGTTATTCCAAGCATGACGTTTTAAAAGCTTTCAGTATCTTCGACATGCAGGGCGAATCAACGGGGCCTATTATCGATGTACTGATTAAAGCCATATTTCGACTTTTCCATAGAAATCTACATGTCTATTATTTATTTTCTGCACTACTGAATCCGAATATGTTAAGTCATCCATGCTGGTGTATGCCTCATTTGATTACTTTCTCATTGGTTATCACTTGGCCACCGTGTTCTTTTGTGTATTGGCGCCATAGATCGGGCCTTATATATACATCGGTCAAGTTTCGTGATGTTAAAGCTTACACTATTCTATTGTTCATCACTCTGATCGAGCTCATCGATAACAAGGCATTTGCCATCCTTAAACGATTATCGATTTGTTATATAGGAATAAAGTGCCGCTGTGTTTGCTTACTGGTAATCTATGTTCAAACTCGAGTGTCGGCAGCGGCATTTTATTCCTATATAGCAAATTGGTAATCGTTTTTGGAATGTATGTAGACCACGTGACCATAGATGAAAACGCATATGTTTGAAGTCGCGTGATGTACAATTGATCTCCATTCTGGTTTATCATCTATTACTATTCGGATCTGCATTTCTAGTCTATCCTCTATTAATATTCGGATCTTCATTTCTAGTCTAACCTCTATTAATATTCGGATCTGCATTTCTAGTCTATCCTCTATTAATATTCGGATCTTCATTTCTAGTCTAACCTCTATTAATATTTGAATCTGCATTTCTAGTCTATCCTCTATTACTATTCGGATCTGCATTTCTAGTCTATCCTCTATTAATATTCGGATCTGCATTTCTAGTCTAACCTCTATTAATATTCGGATCTGCATTTCTAGTCTATCCTCTATTAATATTCGGATCTGCATTTCTAGTCTATCCTCTATTAATATTTGAATCTGCATTTAAAGTCTATCCTCTATTACTATTCGGATATGCATTTCTAGTCTATCCTCTATTAATATTCGGATCTGCATTTCTAGTTTCCTCTATTAATATCGGATCTGCATTTCTAGTCTAACCTCTATTAATATTCGGATCTGCATTTCTAGTCTATCCTCTATTAATATTCGGATCTCCATTTACAGTCTATCCTCTATTAATATTCGAATCTGCATTTCTAGTCTATCATCTATTAATATTCGGATCTGCATTTCTAGTCTATCCGCTATTAATATTCGGATCTGCATTTCCAGTCTATCCTCTATTACTATTCGGATCTGCATTTCTAGTCTATCCTCTATTAATATTCGGATCTGCATTTCTAGTCTATCCTCTATTACTATTCGGATCTGCATTTCTAGTCTATCCTATATTAATATTTGAATGTGCATTTCTAGTCTATCCTCTATTAATATTCGGATCTGCATTTCTAGTCTATCCTCTATTAATATTCGGATCTGCATTTCTAGTCTATCTTCTATACTATACGCACCGCTATTCTCTACTCTATACACTATACTATTTTTCTATACTAATTACTATACGGATTCGAGCGAGTATTATCGAGCAAGTACTATTAGTGCAAGTTATCCGAAGTCATCTGACAACAATCTTATTCAACAGCGTTATTATAGTTGTAATCTGCGATTACAAAGTCTTTACTACAATGAGCATTACGAAAGTGAAAACGAGTATTCGTTGACATCATAAAACAAGTATTCATTTTTTTTTACCAATATTTCTTTCTTTTTATTTATCTATCATTTTATCACCTTAGACTGATATTTTTGTAAGCAGTACTAATCAGAGACAAATACTTGATTTAAGTTCGATTTGCTTTCATCGCCTCTAGAATGACATTGTTTGGGGCATATCTTCTTTTCTTCGCATTAGGTCGGTCATCTGACCTGTAACGGCCACTTAATGGAGGCCGGTCTTTTCTGCAATATCAAATTTTGGACACTTTTTCGGTGTTATTTTCAATTTGGCAGTGACAACCTATAACAGGATGTACCGAACTTTTGAGTAAAGGCAGCCTTTTTTAACATCTGCTAGTCTTCCTTTTCAGAGTCGAAGAGAAGGCATGTAACGCATGTCGATACTATGGAAGGACAGAAGGAGAAATTGGGCCTAGAACTAGCTATATGGCAGTGACTGGCATATGTGAAGAGGTAAACAGATCGTCTCTCAGATATGAGTTACTTTGCTTTGTGCAAGATTAATCCCGTTTCTGCCTCAGCAAAAAATACTTTAAAAAATGACATGCTCTCTTTCAAGAAAATAAAGTTATAATTTACGCTCTTGCCATTTTTTCGGGAACGTCTACATTTTTCTTGTAAAGGTGGAGATAATTACCTGCTTTCGACGGCTACATAGAGATAAGGCAACTTGATATATATTTGATAAACCAAAAACCGTTTGAAAATGCAATAATAGTCACGTAAAAGATCAAAGAAATGGAGTAAACAATTAAGATTTAATAAAGTCTTTTCAGAGGATTTTTCAAACAAACTACATCCATAATGTTTTGTTTTCAGTACAATATGGCGTGAAGTATTCTAATATATAACAGAAAATGGCGTTATCAATCAATAGAATAGAGATATCAGAAGTGTCCTTGTCGTGTACAGTGCATTGACCTTTACTATTACCAAAGGTTTCAGGTTAGACGTTGAGACATGGTGGTAGTAGAGAAATATGTGAATGTATATATAATGCGCAGAAAACTTGATGCCTGTCTGTAATTAGTTATCATTGAAACAGTGCGATACGTTTTCATGCAAACATTTTGAATGCAAATATTCACGCTTAAGTTATTATGTCCGTTTTAACCATAGTAACACAACTATAGTAAAAACCGGAATTTAAATAGAACTGATGTATGCTTTCTAGTAGCAGAAATTTCAGATCATAAACATGTTCTGACGCACGACTGAAATCTTCCAGTCTGAAAATTAGGGACAATTACCAAGTTTTTTTGTTTGTTTGTTTTTTGTTTTTTGTTTTTTTTTTTACTTTAATCATTTCATCACAAGCAAAATAATAACAGCAACTAGGAAGCAAGTGAGAACTGAGTGTGAAATAACAAAGAAAGCTAGCAGTTAACAGAAGATGATGATTGCATTTAATTATTTTTTTAAAAATAGGAGATCACATGAATTTAGGAAGCCGGAAGTGTGTTACACAAGCTAGAAATCAGAGAGAAAAAAAAACTATTAGCATAGAACATATTTTTACTTATATCATTTACAACGGTGAAATTATATTACCTAACCGCCAATCTAGTACTGCGTTTAAATTCGTAAAGTCGAGATAACAATCAGTAAAGCTCACCAGAACAATTACGTCGAATATATTTATAGAAGAAGCAAAAGGAAACAACGGCATGACAATAGGAAAATGACTGAAGATTAGATGCCAGGTCCGGACCAATAACCTTGCAGATTCTTCTCTGGATTTTGTCAAGAATTTCTAGGTATAAACAAAAACAGTAGACCAGATGTGAGAACAACAAAAAAAAACCGGTCATGAATCAGGTAACATTATTTGAATATACAAGTATACACAATGCCGACAGCAGCGTCATGGTCACTTCGTACTTGATTAAAGATTAGCAAACTAATTTGATAAACTCTACGTAATGAGTGAATGGATGTGCGGGTGGTGTAATGGAGAGTGTCTCGAAATATGAAATCGGAAAGCCGGGTTCGAATTTCACTCAGGTTCGTTATATTCACTTAGGCACAAATACCCCTGGGGAAGGTATTAATCTATCACTTCCCACAGTTATGGTTTTAAAAGTAGGACTGGAGTAATTATATTTAATGTAATATTCGGAGGTACGGGGGAGTAATGGATAGTGGCTCGAACTTTGGAATCGGAGAGCCGAGCTCGAATTCGTCATATCCATTATCTTCACTTACGTGCTAATACCCTTCGGAAATGTATGTATCCTCATCTTCTCCCCCGCCTATGGGTAAATAGCAGTACAAACCGGGTTCTATATCCTTGGATGGCAACTGGTCTACTGCAGAAAGAAATGGAAACCTACTGCGGGAAAAATCTGCCTCGTATTGAAAGATACAAGGCCTCCTAAACGTGTATCACGTATAGCACATAACTGAACTGAAATCAGTATACACTCGCGAAAAATAAAGTCTTACAATCCAACTTTCGTTAAAATGGGTTGATAAGCCGTAAAATATCTCAATCAATATGAATACTAAGTCAGAGTGTCCCATATATATATGCAATGATATAGAGGTACCAATTACAATATATCCCGAGGCCTCGTTACTCAACATTTTATTGGTTACAATATTTCACCAGTTACTCCCAGGCAGTAGGGGGAAGCTCTCAATCGTCACCCATCCCCGGACCGACAAGCGGAACCTACATTCTGCGTCTGCGGTGTGTACGTGACAGCATCTGACTGCTTGACGCTGTTGTTTATATTTTCATTTCTTCAATATTCTCGGTGTCGTTTTTGCTATACCGGATACTGGTTCGTCTTGGGCATCGCAATAAATTACATCCGGCAGTAAAGCCTTTGATTGGGCGGTTTTGAGGAGCGTGGGACCACTTCTTAATTGCTGATATACCCAGGTCCACCGTCACCCGGATGGTAGCACCTGTTAGATTCCCAGTCATGAGGACCACCCTCTAAACTAGGGTCAAAACATTATGAAAGTATAAAAATATATTTATTCAGTTTTTTTTTGTCTGAGACCATCTCTCAAATCGAGAAATCAACCATTCGTCCGAGCATGGAATATTGCTGTCATATATGGTCTTGTGCCTCCGATGTATGTCTCGACGTCCTGTACAAAATCCAGACGGATATGCAATGTGATAGGACCTGATCTCTTGCATTACGGCAGATGTGGCGTGGCTTCCCTCAGTCTTTTCTATATTTTCACGGCAACTGTTCCGACGAGCTTCTTTCACTGGTCCCCTGACTGCATGAATTTAAGCGAGCTACTAGTTTGGCATCTCGGTTCTTCCCTTTCACTGTCGAAACGGTTAAATGTAACAGTCCCTTCTACTCAAACAGCTTCTTCTCTCGCACTTCCCATCCGTGGAATTTTCTTCCTCTTACTTGCTTCTCCGATAACTTTAATCTTCAAATGTTCAAGGGTAATGTCAATCGAAATCTTTTGTTACCTTGATATGATACCTCGATCTTGTTCC
The DNA here is from genome assembly GCA_903632075.3 of Acanthosepion pharaonis. Lineage (NCBI taxonomy): Eukaryota > Metazoa > Mollusca > Cephalopoda > Sepiida > Sepiidae > Acanthosepion > Acanthosepion pharaonis. The sequence continues at coordinate 706,738 of CAHIKZ030004908.1, read as the reverse complement.
CCGCCCTTCTCTTTATCTTCATCCCAAACACGACTCTTTACTCTTGTTCTCTACCCTCTGTAACCCCTTGTGTGCTAGTGGCACTCCTGCCTTGCTTGGAATGCAATGCTTAAAAAAACGAATATCAACAATACACTGTCATAGCGAAAAATAAAGTACCAGCAATACATTATTGGAAAATAAAGAAAAAAATTACCAGTATTACATTTAAAAAAAAAAAAAAATACCACAGCACCCAAGAAAATTAATTTTCGGCATTAAATGAAGCATAAGGAGTTGATATGCCATTAAACAATCCAAACCAAACTAAAACCGGATGCTGGTGTGACGTCATATACTTGTATATCCGGTGACTGGGAATGACACATTATCTATGCCCTACTTTGTTCTGATGTGAATTTGTTATCGCATTATCTGTAAATCATTAAAATGATAATAATGAAAATAATATTTCAAGAATCATTAAATGTCTATCAAGTACTTTTTAATAATGTATTTCATTCATAAGATGATTTAAACCGTTCCGATTTATATGAAAACGTGACAAGCAAATCAATTTGAATTGAGAAGAAGAGTAATAACAATGATTTATTTAAACGAATGTCAAACAAAACAAGCAATTACAAGCTCATTCGATAAGTCACTCGCTATTTCTGTCGACGTCTCTTATTTTCAATATGATCCGTGACTTCAAATTATCCAGCATACCCTGTCGTTTTAGGTGAAGTATTTATATAACATAGGAGTCAAGTCATCTTTTGCATGATTCTAACGAAATTATCCAGCATATCCTGCCGTTTTAATTGAAGTATTTATATTACATAGCAGTTAAGCCGTTTTTTGCTTGATTCTAACAACAATTACTCTCTTTTGTTGCAATTTTTTAGCTTCTGGAAGGTTTATTTCGCTATTCATATTAGCGACTAGATTTTTCGTCATCGTGTTCGATACGTTTTTTTTTCCTTTAGGGAACATTCTCATCGATTACAGTCGAGTGAAATAATTCGATGCAATGAAATGAGGGGAGTTTTTTTTCTTTATACGTTTGAAAATTCAATCACAAGATTCATATCTGATTTCATTTATGCTAAGTAACCGGTTGATTATTCGGCGACAGATCAAAATGATGAGTTGACAAAATTATATTTTTTAGACATATTTTCGTTTTTGATTGGTGAAGGCTCAATCAACCTGGAAATGTATGCCCTGCTCAAAAACTCATACTTGGCATAAAATAATATTTACCAAAATCTTAACGAATAATTTAAGAGAGTCTCTGCAATAGATGTTTTAGTCCTCGGGAACACTACTGGAGACACGTTGCTTGAAATTGTCTGCCTTCCTAAAACATCGTAATGCCATTTTAACCCAAATATCGCTCAACCATGCGATATAATTGAACATGAGTAGAACGGAGATGATTAGCACAATGACTTGGAAAGCTAGACACGAATGAGCACTCAGACTCATACACACTCACATACACACACGTATATATATATATATATATATATATATATATAGATAGATAGATAGATAGATAGATAGATAGATATAAGGGAACATTGAAGTGAACACACAGAGGCGACAGACTGTTTCATGCTGAATACACTTATCAGGCTCTAACTCTGATATTGATTACTTTATCCCATAAATATGGTATACCTTAAAACTATATTTCTTCATTCAGATATATATATATGAAGAAAAATATATACGGAAAAAACAAAAAAAAATCCTTATATGCAATTATGCTGTTTTAATGTTAATATGTCAACGTCGGACGTTTCGGTCTAATAAACCATCTTCAGGACATATTCATAAAATATAATTAACATTATCAATTCAACATGACAAACATGTCCGACGTTGACATATTAACATTAAAACAGCATAATTGCATATAAGGATTTTTGTTTGTTTTTTCCGTATATATTTTTCTTCATACTGTCGGATCTATATCCATATATTTGCTTATATATATATATATATATATATATATATATATATGTGTGTGTGTGTGTGTGTGTGTATTATATCTCATCGGTAGCACTACCCAGCACCGGAAGATTGTGTTCTGAAAGAATGGTATTATGTATATTTATAAATATCTACTTAATAGATCCATTAATGTATAATTAATTCGACATTAAGTACACCGGACTCTATAGAGATAACAATGTAATTCTTCTCCGTAAAACAATCCCACAGAATATCGACCGATTGAGAAGAAACTGATAAAATCTTTTAAAGATCGCGAATTAAATATTACTGCTACCATCAATGCTAAATTTATCAACTTTCTCCATATGACATTAGACTTGAATAATGGTTGAATAAAGCTTATTACAAACCATATATCAATATCTATAAAACCATGAATACCTCAGTAAAGAATCAAACCACTGCCATAAAACTCTACATAATTTACATAAATCAGTCCAATTTAGCTTATCTACCAACTCCAGCAATAAGGAAATATTTGATAATAATAAAATTAAATATATAAAGGCTTTAGCACTATGCAATCATAAAGTAAATTTAGAATATTAAAAAAAAAATAGGTAAAAATAAACAGAATCTCTGTAAGCGTAAACTTATACTTTTCAATCCACCTTTTAATCGTAATGTTCAAACTAAAATAGGAAGAATTTTCCTAAATTTAATCCATAACTATTTTAACCATACACTAACACTAAAAAAATGATTAACAAGAATAATGTTAAGATTTGCTATAGTTGCGTTAATAACATTTACAAATCCGCATCACAACATAACAACATTATATTAAACAAATATATTTCCAACAAAGACAACTTAAATATTTCTAAAAGCAAATACAACTACCGAAAAAATATGATCTGTCTCTTAAATAGTCAATGTATGACTGATAATATTGTATACCGAGCGAGCATACATTTCGGTAACGATGTTAAATATTATTTTGGTTCCACTGAAAATCCTTGGAAATTTCGTTTCTACCATCATCGAATGATTTAGGAAATATAAAATACATAAAACTGCACTGTTCTCTCCAAATATTTCTGACAATTAATTCATGGTGGCAACTCACCTTCCATCAACTAGGATATTATAACAAGAGCAAAATATTATGACTGGAAAGGAAATAAATGTAACTTATGTCTTCTTGACAAATTATCTTAAAAAGTTATTAAACAAGAGAAATGTATAGATGATCATACGTATTTTTTTTTTAGATAGATATACAAATTCCGTTTTATTTTAAATGCCAAATATAATTTTTAAAGTAAAAAAAAACTATAATTCTAGTATAATATATATCTCTCGCCAACTTTACCATAATCAGATATATTTTTTAAAATCTAAATTATGTAACGACAAGTCTATACTCAGCACCTGAAGATTGCGTTGTGTATGAAACTCAGGTGTGTGTGTGCGTGTGTGTGTGTGTGTGTGTGTGTGTGTGTGTGTGTGTGTGTGTATAAAGTTAACAACGAGCTCAACCAGAAATATATTGATTAATTAATTAAATATAAATGAACAAATTAAGTAAATAATAAACATATTAACAAACTACGAATGTACAAACAAGAGTAAACATAATAATAATAATAATGCAGACCGTCTATACATGCACTGTAAAGAGTGAAGAAGAGGTATTATCTAGCTGGAATTTTCATACAAGACAACAACTATTGTCTTACAAACATACAGGGAAAACAACAAAGGACTGGATGATAAAAATAGTCAAACACGATAAGAGAAAGAAAAAATATTCAATCGTGAAAGAAGGCGAGATGGATATCTAATAGATTCTGAAGAAAACCAAAACAGAACCCAAGAACCAATTGTTGCAGCCAAAAATAATAAAATAAAAGCCAAAGATAAAGTTCTTGAACGGATGAAAACACTTCATGGCCAATATCCAGAACGTGCTAATAAATCCGATGTTGATAAGTTAACACTCATTTACCAGCATCTGGATTAAAAGCTGAAAACGGAAGGCTTTATTCTTGCAGCGCAAGAACAGAGTCAATAGGAAATTTCAGGCAAATATCATACGTAAAATGAATAAAAGTACTAAGAATTCTTTCAAAAATAGGTTGTATCAACATACCTTGCCCTTCTCTAATATTACTTATAGAAATAATACATCACTTTCTAAATATTTTTGGAGTTTAAATGATGATAATAAGATTCCTAAGATGAAATGGAAAAATTTAAAAACGGCAATACATATAGATCTTTATATGAACCATGTTTTCTGTGCTTACATGAAAAACTGTAAATTACCAGATTTAATAAAAAAATTCTTAAGTAATGAATTAAATGTAAATTGTTAATATAGTTTGCCTTTTACCTTACAATTTAGTTACACTTTGTAATTTGGTTATTGTTTTTCTTATATTTCAGTTGTACTGCGTTGCAACATATATGGCTGATCTTTCTATTTGTAAGATTAATTGGGATTTAATATAATTTTGTATTAATCTCTTGGTACTATTAGGAACATCTTGGACAGATCTATTAATATTTGGTTGGCATTTATGACATATTACGCTGATTATTTATTGTTATTAACAGGGTACTCCCCCCCAAATGACAGGGTACTCCCCCCTCAAAAAAAATGACATCATTTTGTAGTCTAATAACATAGCCAATTCTTGCTCAAATGATCTCCAGTTTTAACAAAATGTGTAAACCTAAGTTGGCTAAGTATACTTATCTCAATGAGAATCTATCAGAAAATGAATCGGGCCTTCCAGTGATAATGTTGAAATGGCTACCACGTTAACCTGTCTTGAGACCTTGTGATTTTGTTTTTTTTTTTCTATGGGGCTATATGAAAGGACAGTTTTATATCCCCCTCTTCCTACAAGCCTAGATGAACTTAAGCAGAGAATCAGTGAGGTGTTGGAGATTGTTAAACAAGACATGTTGCAACGTGTTTGGCAGGAGCTGGGCTATCGATTTTACGTGTGTCGTGTCACAGATTCAGCTCATATTGAACATATGTGAAGCTTTGTGAAGTCAGTTATAAAATGTACATCCCTTTCTTTTGATAAATAAATCTATTATTGTTCAACATAAAGCCTATTTAATTACGTTCGCCTAGGGTATGTAGTTACCCAGGTATTCATATTTTAAATGCAATGTAAACCAACCAATTCGTACACCGTAGCTAAAATGAAACTGATTGACGTTGACTCAGATTTAAATTAATTCTTGCACACACGCACGCAAAACTAATGGTTTTGCCAGGAAACAGAGTTTACTATACTATAGGCCAAAGAGTAAATGGAAAGTCATTGACCATATTTAACGTTGTTAAATATGGCATGTCATTTTAGGCTTGTCTGACGAAGTATTTAGACCTGTACATAAATTGGGATTTTTCCCTATTCAGTACAAGGATTATAACTTTTATGAAAGAAAATGTTAGTTAAATGATGCAGAATCCTCGTTCTATACATAAACTGATGACAAACAAAAGATGCTTAAGTCATTCTGCCGAAAAGACGAAAATATGGACGGCTATGGCAACAATACGAAACAGATAAAACTTGGTGATAACTGCTTCCTGTATAGATATTCGCGCGAAAAAAGACGTCTATAAACCTTCATTTACTGAGGACATCACGTCCACAATGGTTCTTGTTCGACGATATTCTAGCATATTTATACCCTTTAATTTCCTGCTGTTCATTTTATTCTACCAATACTTAGCATTAAAAGAAATCTGCCGTAGGATTTCTTGCGTTCCATCATAGTTGAATAATTTAACACGAGAAAACGATAATTAGGTTTCAGCTTCGAAACTGTTACATCTGGTCTGGTGTTTCTGCTATGCATTTTGAGATTCAAGGTAAAATACTAAGAAATAAAAGCGCAATGTTATTAGTCCTGACATATGATCTCGTCTTCAGTCATTTCCTCACCACTGTAATTTATCTTCCCTGTGCTTTTTCTATAAATATGTTAATTTTTCTGATGAGCTTTCCGCTTTAGTACATAGATTTTATGAATTTAAGCGTATTATCGGATTGGTAGCATGATGTCACAATTTCGCAATTGAATTTCTCTCCAAAATATCTCTTACGTATCAATAAATCTGCCACTCGTCCATGCTTAGAATACTGCTGTCATATATGGTCCGACGCTCCGTCAAATCCAAAGAAGAATCAGCAATTCTATTGGCCCTGTCCTGGCATCTCAGCTTCATTCAAATTCCCATCGCCGTAATGTAGCTTCCCGCTGCCATTTTCTATAAATATTTTCATGGTAATTTTTCGCATGTACTATTCGCTATGGTACCTAGACATTATGCATTTAATCGTAATACAGTATAACCCGGATATAAGAGAGCTGTCGGGACCGGAAAGAAGTCTCTTATATCCGTGTTTCTCTTATATCCGTGTTTGGTCTATTTTGTTTAGGTAAGTAAGGCTCTAATTTGGGACCAGAGAAAATCTCTCTTATATCCGGGTTTCTCTTATATCCGGGTCTCTTATATCCGGGTTACACTGTACTAGATTGGCAAAAGGTCACTTCGATTTACAGTTAGTTACCGGCTAGAAGTAATCATAAGTTCGATATGACCTGTTTTTCTGTAGCAATTCTCGTTTGTGAAACTCTCGTTTGGATACGTTTTTCCAGTTAACTTTGATCTTCAAGTTTAAATGCAATGTCAGTCGCTATCTATTGTCTTCTTAATTCATGTGTTTTTAATGTTCTCGCATATTAATAATGTTTTTTTTCTTTTCTTTAATATTATTCGCATTCAGTAATGTCTGAGGGAATTCATTCCCTTGACTGTAGTGAAATGATAAAAAATTGAATGTTGGTGAATGCTGTTGTGTCTGCAAAATAAATAGTCAAATGCAGTTTCATTGAATATATGTTTTCTTATTATTTGAAAGTCTATAAGAAAAAGTAAAATATTATTGGTTAGTTAACTGAGAGGAAATTACGAAGGAATATTAGAAAGGTATCCTCTATAAATATGTAATATTTCCAACTAATATCTTTTTCAGTAAATTGGTATTTATTTTTTAATCTCTTAAATGAAGAAGAAGTAATCGTTAACATGTCACAGAAAAATGCTAGGGGAGACTAGGAATTAAAACAATTGAAATTCGTAATAATGTTAAGAATGAAAAAAAGAAAAAAAAAAGATAGTATTCTCATCAATTAATCGTCTGAGAGAAAACTCTCTGCCTTCCATCAGCATGGCCGATGCTAACCTCCATTTTTGGGCTAATGTTTTTTTTTTTGTTTCTCACTGATGTGTAAACAGTATATCGAATCAATTGCTAGATAATTTTCTCGCCCGAATCTTAAATACATATAATTCTACCACTCGTCCATATATATGGTCTGGTGCTCGTGTTATATATTTAGGGATTCTTGATAAAATCCAGAAAATAATCTGCAATGTCAGTCCTGCCATCTCGGCTTCATTCGCTTTCCCACCGTCGTAATTTAGCTTTCCTGTGTACATTTTCCGATGAACTCTCCTTGATGTTACCTTGAGTATATGAATTTAAGTGCAGTACTATATTAGCGCCAAGGTGTCACCATTTTACAGTTGAAATCCCTAGATGTAGCCGTAAATTCTTTTCTCGCTTGTGGAACTCCTTTCTGATGTATAGATTCCCAGTCAAGTTTGATCTTCAAAAAATTAGATGTCATGCCATTCGTTAGATTCTCTCTTCTTAATTATTGTCCGTTTTTTCACTCTCATTCAGAATGATTTTCATTTTCTTATAGACTTCCAAACTCACTCACAACGTGTGTCTTAGTGGTTTTATTCCTTGCTTGGAGTGAAATGATTTAAAACAAACACTTTCATAAAGTAACTCAGGTGAAATATTTTTTTTTCAGAGTGACATTACATTGAAGTGTGTATAAGATGTATAATATAATTACAAAAAACTTAATACGCGTACAAATGCAGAAAATACTGATCAGTATTCGATACATATTTAAACTTTTGAGCCGTGCGTTCTTGAACAATTTTAAACCATTTGAGCCGTGCATTCCTGAACAATTTTACACCTTTTGAGTCCTGCGTTCCTGAACAATGTTAAACCATTTGAGCCCTGCGTTCCTGAACAATTTTAAACCCTTTGAGCCGTGCGTTCCTGAACAATTTTAAACAATTTTAGCCCTGCATTCCTGAACAATTTTTAACCATTTGAGCCCGGCATTCCTGAACAATTTTAAACCATTTGAGCCGTGCGTTTCTGAACAATTTTAAACCCTTTGAGCCGTGCGTTCCTGAACAATTTTAAACCCTTTGAGCCCGGCATTCCTGAACAATTTTAAACCCTTTGAGCCCGGCATTCCTGAACAATTTGAAACCATTTGAGCCGTGCGTTCCTGAACAATTTTAAACCCTTTGAGCCGTGCGCTCCTGAACAATTTTACACCTTTTCGAGCCCTGCGTTCCTGAACAATTTTAAACCATTTGAGCCGTGCGTTCCTGAAACTTTTACATCTTTCGAGTCCTGCGTTCCTGAACAATTTTAAACCATTTAAGCCGTGCGTTCCTGAACAATTTTACACCTTTTGAGTCCTGCGTTCCTGAACAATTTTAAACCATTTGAGACCTGCGTTCCTGAACAATTGTAAACCATTTGAGCCGTGCGTTCGTGAACAATTTTACACCTTTCGAGCCCTGCGTTCCTGAACAATTTTAAACTATTTGAGCCGTGCGTTCCTGAACAATTTTACACCTTTTAAGTCCTGCGTTCCTGAACAATTTTAAACCCTTTGAGACCTGCGTTCCTGAACAATTATAAACCATTTGAGCCGTGCGTTCGTGAACAATTTTACACCTTTCGAGCCCTGCGTTCCTGAACAATTTTACACCTTTCGAGCCCTGCGTTCCTGAACAATTTTACACCTTTTGAGTCCTGCGTTCCTGAACAATTTTAAACCTTTTGAGCCCTGCATTCCTGAACAATTTTACACCTTCTGTCTGAGCTCCTGAGTCAAAATTCGCAAATAATTGGTATGTAATTTTTAAACGGTAGATAGAAATATAGTTACAATTGTTTACTCACCATTTTTCTCTATCACTGTTCTACCGGTGTGGGTTAAGTCATTTTTCTCCACCACCGGTAAAGCTATGGTCAGCGATCAAAGGCTTAACTGCTACACGTGCTCGCTTTCGTTTGCTTTCAATTCCAGCGTTATGAAAAATGTTAGGATGCAAGCAAGGAAATCTTGAGCATGGCACTGGCAACTCCCAGTTCTTGTAAATAACTGAGATGCTGAAATGTATTTGAGTATAACCTGTACTTCAGATACGTTATCAAAATTCTGTAACATCTTATTTGAAAATAATCACGTTAGCAGGAGTCGTTGTAATCGTGGGTATCAGCTATGGATCTGCGCATGCCATAGTCCATAATGACTTGGGGTACCGTAAATTTTGTCCACGTTAGGTACCCAAGCAAACAAGCGGTGCAAACAGATTCGTGTGTAACCAAAAAGCTTCTTTTTCGGAAGGGATGAAGAAGCTGGTTGAATAACACCAGAAGTGCATCGCCGTGCAGGAAGTCTATGTTGAAAAGTAACCTATGCATTTGTTCTTCCCTAGCGGAAATTAAAGCGTTGTATAGAAAATTGGTTTTATTTTTTGATTTACCCTCTTACAATATATTACGACCTAGATATCATTTTATAATGCTCTGTTTCTTAATAGTAGCATAATATCTATTATCTCTGGATAGTATAACGGTTATCGGAGCTGGAAGTGAAATCAACGAAACGTGTTCGAATTTCAATAGATTCTGTTTCATTCACTTTGCTCTGATTCTCTTGGAAAGGTAGGAATAAATTTTTCCTCCAACTATGGGTTAAAGAAAAGGGCGAAAAGGATTTTTCAAGCGAAGTATAACTCTGAATTCAAAGCCACCTTGAATAGGGATGGGCTCCGTCAGGTTAACTTACCCTAAATATACTCGTTGTTGCTACGACACGTGATGTCGCTACCTACCTGATGGGCCGCGGAACTCGTGATCGTGAATATTGCTGAATAAAGTATATATGAAACTATTAAATTGGTATGTGCTTTATTATCTAGGGCCTTCGCTGTACTATTAACAGCTTTCTCCGCAGTCAACTTTGTTAGGAGCCAACAATATATACAAAGGATATCGATGTTTATATTGCTGCGAGTATAGCAACGAGTGTTTGTGTATATTGAAACGCGCTGATGTCAACATCGGGTCATATGTTCTCATTGTGGAGTCGACAATGGTCTCTGAATTATATCCAGAAACAATATATGAGACGCCTGTCACCAGATTGTGTTTATCGACGGCAAACAATAGCACAATTGACAGGGGAACGATAAGAACAATTGGGCCAGCCCTGGATTTTCATCTTTCATTGTTGACAAGAACAGGAGAAGCACTCAAGTGTGTGCTATGATCGTTCAGTGAGGCATTGGTGATTTTAATGCGTGGTATGACAGCTTGTGGAATGGAGTGCGCACCAGTTTCAAATGGTCTATCGATTATCGGATTAAACGCCGATCGATTTTTTTAGAAATTCTCCTGATGTTACGCCCTCATACACATGGTAGTCAGTGTGTATATGTGCGTGTGTGTAAAATTGTATACATATATACATATATATATATATATATATATATATATATATATATATATATATATATATATATATATATATCGAGAGAGAGAGAGTGTTTTGTGTGCCTTCTATCTCTATACATATGCATTCATATATTTCTAAATTATTTGTTTAAATTTGTTTTATTTGGATATTTTTAAATGGATGTTCATATCGTTATTTAATTAAACATTTTGACAAATAAATGAGAAATATGTTGGATTTAATATATTCCTCTTGTATGTATATATATATATATATATATATATATATATATATATATATATATATATATAATCGTGGCCTGACGATTGCATCTAGCATGAAACAGCCTGTCGCCTCTAAGTATTGACTTCAATGTTCACATTAATAATTACACCCGTTCTATCTCTGATATTGAGCACTTTATCCCATAAATAGAGCACTCCTTAAGAGTATATATATATATATATATATATATATATATATATATATATATATATATGTGTGTGTATGTGTACAACTGAGAGAAAGAACGGATGAAATAAAATTTCACTCTTCGTAGCATTGACTTTTTAAAAAAGTGCTCAATACAAAGTAGAGCAATATATTATTGTTATTTTATTTTAGATATTAGAACAAAAACGTTGAAATCGCTACACAAAGAGCTCTTGTGTTTCGTTACTGCTTTGTACCTCTTGAGGCGAATGGTATGTGACTAGTGATTACATTTTTTTTTTTAAATTCAAATGTAAAATGTTACCTATTTTCTGAAAGATGGCGAGGGGCGGATGAGAAAACACAAGGACAGAAATGTGGGTTTTTTTCTTTATCAACCAATTAAACGTCAGATCTACGCTATACAGAAAAATAAGCGCAGAGGGTGGAGGTGGGCGATTTATTTTTTCATTAAATGATAAACCGGAACTTAGACATGTCATCAATGACAATTACGGAAAACATGTAAAAAACAAATGTATTGTGAAACAAATGTATTTTACATTTCTAGTTCTGAAAACTGAGGATTTACTAAGATGGATTAGATGGAAAACCTTTTTCTTCCTTCATGATAAGGATTTTTCAAAAGAATCGGATCTTTATGGTTACAAAACATAAAAAAAACGCACCATGTTTTGTTTTTTTTAATTATTTATTAGGAATCATTAACTTTTTATTTTTTATAAATATAAAAATCATTTTCGGAGGCATCCTGACTGTGTTGTAAAGTTTTTTGGGATATCCGACAAAACAGCCAACTTACACAAGTTTACTCCTAAGGATTATAATATTTTAAATAAAATAAAATAAAAATTATTGAAAATTAGATAACAATATGGTTAATTTAGTTAACAAATATGAAGGAACAAGTAAAACTATAACAGACAAGCTCAAAATTAGCAATAAAGTCAGCACTAAAGAATCCTATGTCCTGATCAAGTATCATAAACCTGATTTTGAGATTAATCGTCCCACTAAAATTATCAACCCTACCTGGCCTGAAATTTGATAATCAACCCGCTGATTAGAAGGCGCCTTGGACCTTTTAGAGTGGATTACTATCCCGGATGTCATAAATTGGTTCAATGGTATCAGCGATAAAAGAAATTGTTCATTTATCCAATTTGATATCGTGGATTTTTAGGAATCATTTTACTTTGACTTTGGAATTTACCAGAAAGTATTCAAATCTTTCCAACGAGGAGCTTTTGATATTATTATGAACTGCAGAAGATCTGCCCTAATCCATAACAAAGAACAGTGGATTCAGAACAATTCTGTTGATCAATTTGATATTTCCATGGGATCATTAGATGCTGCTTATTCTTCCGATCTTGTTGGTTTATTTATCTTATATAATCTTACAGCCTACGATTATATTAAGTAGGGTTATATAAAGATGATGGTCACATGTTAGTGAAAAACTCACAAAATTAGAGCTGATAAAATCAGAAAATTAATACATAGAGCATTTAAAAATCGTTACCTTAAAGTTATGACAACACTAAATTTAAAAAAGTAGATTTCCTTGATGTGACATTAGACCTAGTAGAGTTGGAATACATTATTAACTAGGTTTTTATAGAAGTTAATTGAATGGATAATAACGTTCATTCCACTAACTGTAAATTTAATTGGAAATTTAAGCACACTCTAATATATTTTAAAACCAGCCGTGTCAGGGGTGGTAAAATAATGGAAGACACTAAGTGATATAATTTATTGTCTAGTAAACAACAGTTACATGTTTCAAAATACCATTTCTAGATTTACCTATTAGGTTTTTCAGGCGACAAAACGCGTTGGTAAAGAAAAGTTGTCCATTTGTCTTTATTTATATCGTCTCAACTCTGTATCAATATGGTCAAATTAGTAACTGATCTAAAAAAAAAATATCTATATTTTGTTGTTAGCTGGAGCAATTAATGGCTTGTTATTTTAACACCTCTAAAATGAAACTGCCGTCTTTTAATCACTTGAGAGAACCCTTTTTACCTTGCATCGGCATGGCTGATGCTAACCCCCAGCAGAGTGACTCTTGCGCCTTATTCGCTTAATTTTTTCCGCTGACATGAAGTGGAAAAATTATATTGAATTAGATTAACTGAGAAAGTTGTCCTAGCCTAACATGTGGTAATGATTATTTCAGTTATCAACTAGTGTTTTATAGACATTGACTTCATTACACATGGGCTCAAGGCAATGCTCTATTGTTAATACATTACCATCCTTCCCTGATTTCAACGTGTTATTTAACCCAACCTAAACCCTCTCTATATATCTACAATATTACACGTGAGCAGAAGCTGGGTTCACCTTTAATTTAAATTTTATGCTTCTAACAACTAAGATGATCACGCTTGAATAGAAAGGCATAAAATAAAAAGTCTTTATCTAGAAGATCGATACAAATTAATACGTATTTATTTGTAGTAATGATGTATGATTTGTGAAATTTGTGGGCAAAATCTGGCAATGATAAAGCCTTTCATCACGAATATTTTTTGGAAAGAATTCATTTTTATGTTTACTTATATTCTATGCCAAGTATAGTTACCTAATTATTTGGAATGGCGAATAGATAATATACGGTCTAGCCCAAACATATAGAACCAGAAAAAATAATTCTATGAACAAAAATTTATTTGGTCTACTCTTAGATTGCTCCTAATAAAACTGAATTATCAGAACTCGATTGATTGGTTTATCAACCTTTGCCTGATTATTTAATGTCAGTAAATATTTTTTGGTTGTAACAAAATATCGACGTGGATGCTTTGCTGAACGCTACAGTCTTCACCTCAAGAAACAATTGTTATTCATTCGACATGCCATTGTAAACTTTAGCTTCTACTTCTCCTACAGGTATATCAAAGACTCCATTCAGCAACACTCAAGCATGAGTGGTACTTGAGCCTTGTAACATGACACAAGTATATTTTACGTATCTTTAATGGCAATATTAGTATTTATCCTATAAGCAAACATTTGGAATTCATTGGCCGAGCAGCCATTGCTGTTGTCCAATGTAATTTATAAAATCTTTCTCTTAAGATAATTCTTAGGAAAATAGGTTTCTCAAATCCTGTATTGTTGAGAGTTTTTTTTTTTTTCTTAATTTTTTACTTGAAGAATTGTACGAAGTCAATATCTTATGTTATTATTTACTCTTCTAGTTACATTTCTTATTCATTTTAGCTGTTGCTGCTATTCAAAGTTCCCAAGTGATGGGGTTTCTGTTATTTGTCATTTGTTATGTTATTTGTCTTTGTGATTATGTAGCGCCAGTTCACAATGTCCGAAGGAGGGTAGTTTTTGTCAAGGTCCACGGTATTTTTAACCATTTATTTTAGAATAAGACTGAATACAGCTTAGATATTTCTGAAACGGTTTGCTGTCATGCATAACATCCACATAAAAGCCTCGATCTGACGAGGCTTTTTAAGAATATAACTCGAGTTTTTAACGTTAACGTTTGTGGTTCTGAGAGAAACGGCCTATTCAATGTTTAATTTCCTTATCTTCTATACTAAATTTATTCTAGCTAATTAGCAATCCGTGCTGGACTAAAGACTACAATGATGGTGGTGGGTGACTCTTACTCAGGAAGACTTTAACTTGAAATATAAGGGTTTTGGAAGTAATGCGAAAGGAAATAAACCTCTTTTAAAAAAAAAAAAACTTAAATCCTTTCTAAAAGTTACGTCATATTTACTATTAATTGATATAATACTTTTTTTGTTTTTCTCAAATATGCAGACTCAAGCACACAACACAAAGGCTGAGAAACAGTAGCCTAAAACTTTAATACAAGTCTCTATTCGCCTAGTCATATACCGAGTGCAACAACAAAATTGTCCGAATCGTGTAACAGCATAATTGCTCATCCCACAGAATTGAGATTCTTTTTTTCCATGTTTTAGGATAAGACGTTTAGCCATCTTGACACTGTTTTTCGTAAGAATCACTGAAAAGACCTTTTAGTTACTCAGCTATAAAAAGAAAAGGGCAAAATCGTCTTGTGTCAGCCCCACAGTCTTCAGAACTGAACAATGGTCAGAGGAAAAAAATCATTCAGGCCTTCAGTAATGGTACTAACATTCATAATCCAGCATCCATCTTCAAAGTCCATTCAAGAACCATCGAGAGAACGATGAATAAGTTTAAAAAGAGGGAACAGTAGAGAAGAAAACTGGATCAGGAGATTACAACAGCAAGAGGGATCATCATTTCAACTTAGAGCTAAAGAGATCATTTAAAAATGATCCAATTAAATCCATAAGATGTTTGGCATGTGAGAGAAGAGTTTCACCTATGGCAGTTCAAAGAGCATTGAAGAAAGACTTGAAAATAAAATCGTACTTACAATGTGTGAGGCAACTTGTTACTCCAGGGCAGAAAGTTAGAAGGTTGGAGAGGGCGAAGATCATCGTGAATAAGTTGGTAAATGATCCTGGAATAATATATATATATATATATATATATATATTTGAACTTAATTTCAATCTTTCATGAGCTTCCGATCTTGAGCTCTGATTTTCGTTAATGATCGATTTCATCAGGATTCTTTTGTTAATCTTGGTGAGTAATTATATATAATTGTTGCTCAAAGTAGACTCCAACCGCAATATAAAAGGCTTGAAAGTTTCAAAATTTTAATTTAACTATTGGACAATTTTGCTGTTACACCCAGTATACCACCATTTAATATATTATTCCACCAAAGTTGAACCACCAGCAAAAACAGTTAAAATGAAATTGAGATTATTAGTAAGATGTTATATACCGTACCTATGAATACTAATGGATATCTCCTAATCCTCATAAATACGTTGGACACTATTGTAAGTGGGGGTAATATGATGTCTTAGTAGTCCACCACTAGCAGTGGTTTACCTTCTTCACGCCGCTGGCGAGTATTGTATTTTACTGATGTTATAAAGATTACCATTTCATTTCCAACCTCTGTTTTGGTTATTCCTCATTCAGTAACCAGTCCGGTTCACACTCCTTCCTGGTCTTTTGAAAATGAATAGTAGTTTAATCCTTGTTTCTTTTTTAAATTTGGGCTTCAGGTTCCTTCTAAATTGTATGCTTTAGCTCTATACTTCAAATGCTTGTCCTTTCCTACACTAATATTATATAACCTTTACCTTGAGTGATTCTTGGGCATTTTATTAGGTAAACATCACTAAAAAACTTCTAGGAGAAACACAAATTTCAGTTCAAAATCTTTTGTCGAATCGCAACCCCGCACTGTAAATGAATAAAATACTACTACTGTTACTACTACTACTAATACTACTACTACTACTACTAATACTACTACTACTAATAATAATAGTTTTCTTTACCAGCGTGATGGGTCTGTGCAGGAGGCTACAGATTTAACATACATTATAAGAAAAATATTGTCTTCATGACATTCAAAGAGTAATATTTGACAAGAAATAAAAATGGTGGCAATTATAAAGAAAAAGAAATTGACCAGCAAGAAAAATGGTTCAAGAGAAAGTTTCAAAATTATTTGAGTTTTTTTTAATCGATTTAACACCAAGCAAGGCAATAACACGCAAGGGGTTACAGGGTGTACAGTGATTCGGGAAATAAACATTACTAATGAGACCAATCATGAGAACAGTAGATAGAGATTGACATTGCATTTAAATTTTTGAAGATTAAAGTTGACTGGAAAGCATGGAGCCGGAAGGGAATTCCACAAGCGAGAAGTGCGTGAAAAATAACTGTTAGCATAGAAGTTACGGTTATATCTAGCCAGCTCAACTGTAAATGGAGGTGGTATCACCTCCAGTTTGGCATTGCGCTTAAATTCATACAGACTAGGTACCATAGCGATTTTCTCACTCAAACAATTATTATAAAGATATTTATAAAAAAGGCACAGAGAGGCGTCGTGAAAGTGAAGGCGAGCCGCCATACCAAGACCAATGAGCATTTGCTAAAGATATTTGCTATTAATTCCTAGCTTAATGTTAAGTCTGAGCAGGTTCGATAAGTTTAAATTGGCAGCTAACCCAACACTTTTGGTAACTGGCACAATAAATTTAATTTAAACAACCCCAAAACGAAAGGGTTATCTTTTAATAGAATGAGAGAATCTTTTCGCCTTCCGTCAGTATGGCTAATGCTAACCTGCATGAGATCGACATAACTTCCGCTAACATGTAGTGGAAACATTATACTGAATGAATTGCTAGGTCTTTTGATAGGGAACTTAGTTGTTCGTCATGTTATTCGTCTCAAGACGGCAAGAAAGTGACTGAAGTTGATATGCCAGGCCAAGATAGATCACATTACAGTCTCTTCTTTGAATTTTGTAAATAAATCTCCAGTTATATAGCAGATGTACCAGACCGGATATGGCAGGAATATTCAATGCGCAGACGAATGTTAGTTTTTTAAATGCGCAAGAGTAATTATGACAAGAAGAATTATTTGACACAACACGCCACAACGAAGCAGATTTCCTAGCAGTAAAAATTGTAGGCGTGTGTAATATATTCAGATTGATGTAATATTAATATATTAAACTAGAATCCATCAAACCCCGATCCTTGTTAACATGATAGATATCATATTCAACATTAACACCGCCAGCAAAACATTGTCGACAGCACTATTTTAATTTAATCTTTTACATCAGCTGTCACACAATTGTACGCAATGACCTCAACTCACTACAACCTCTGTTGACCTGTTCACTTCAGGTTCGATCAGTTCGGCGTCCTTGAAAGAGGGAACAAGATGCATGGAAAATTAATGCGTCATGTTATGTCGCAGATGCTCGTAAAGATCTTTTAGCTATTACTCCCCGCAGACTAGTAAACCAAACGCAGCATAAAGAAAGAAACGAGCCTAATAGCATCAGTTCGAATAACGTGAAATAACGGCGTGTTGAAGGCAGCGAATAGCTACGTTGCTTGTTCTGATATTCCACTTGTCGTTTTTTTAAAAAATCATATAAGGTAATAACGCCACTAGAACGCAAGGGGTTACTGAGTGCTACAGAATATGAGAAAAGCTACTATCAAGAAGAGAGCACAATACAAATCTAAGTTCCACTAAGACACTAGGGGCTACTGAGTATGAAAGAATAAGAAAAAGAGAAACATTATTAAGAAGTAAGAACAATAAAACAAGAGGTATCAAGTAGAGATTAGATAACGGCTGACATTTTTAAACATCAAATTTATCTAGAAAGCATGAAGCCCGAATAGATTTCTAAAAGTGAGAAGTGTGAGAGAAGAAACTGTCAACATAGAACTTACGGTTGCATCTAGCCAATTAAAATGTAAAATGATTAGACCTTGTTGTCAAACTAATACTGAGCTTAAATTCATAAAGACTACGTACCCTAGAGGAAGTTTCACCAGAATGATTACTATGAAAGTATTTCATGAAAAGGCAAGGGGAAAAAGCACAGAGGTGGGAAAGGGAAGGAAACCGATATGCCAAGTTAAGACCAATAACATTGCTGATTTTACCAAAAATCTATAAATATGTTATGGTAATTTACCCAAGCACGCATGGACTCTGCCAGCTATAAATAGGAGCAGGTACTGCCTTTTGGAGAGGAAAGTTTCCTGTAGTCAGCTCTGACAGTCGAACAGAACATTCTTGCTGTAACGCTCTCGTTTGTATATGTTTTGTATTACTGTTTCTGTTAATATATTTGTTTAAATCAATTCCTCTCTTTGTGTCTTTATTTCTGAACCTAACAAGGCCACAATATATAGCAGCAGCACCAGACCATATGTGACAGCAATATTTAAAGCAAAGTTGAATGACAGACATGTAAATATATAAGGTAGATAGGTGAGTAAAAAGAGGAAGGGTTTACTCTTATTTAACACTCTATTTAAAAACCGCCAGTAGTCTTATGAAACAATTTTCTTAGAGACGATACGGTGCCTCATTCTATCAGCAAAGAATGACTTAACATTTTTTTGGACACGATTACAATTAATTCGAGCAGTCACAAATAGACGTATGTTGTGATCAGAATTATCACACTGGTACGCTTGGAAAAAGCGAATCCTATGGGCTATAGCTGCTGAACAAGCCTGTGTTAACCAAGATGATTGTGATTTCACCCTATATTCGTGAGAAGGTACACGTGCCTCATTCTATCAGCAAAGAAAGACTTAACATCTTTGAGGACACGATTGCAATTAATTCGAGCAGTCACAAATAGACGTATGTTGTGATCGGAATTATCACGCTGGTACACCTGGAAAAAGCGAATTCTATGGGTTACAGCTGCTGAACAGGCCCTTGTAAACCAAGATGATTGTGATTTCACCTTATATTTGTGAGAAGGTACAAATGAATCATTGCCGACTTTAAACCAAGAAAAAAAATCTCTCTGAATCACAATTCTCAAAATACTATATCATAGATATAAATGCAAACATTTTTGATGACGCATTGACGATTCATTTTGGTTTTTATATTATTGCGATCATTTCATCACTGAGTGAAAACGGAATATTTGCCTATCCCACGGTACATTTGTGCTGTCAGGAGGCGCTGTAACATGAACGCCTATTGGCACTCGAGCTGAAACCTCACCTCACGTCAATACATCAACTATTACCGAAAATGGGTGGTTCCCTGTACCACAGCAGTAAGTACCTGACACTCCCTGCTATCTTTACAAGAGACAGATCAGGCTAAAAACCACGCACTTTACGCACTTACCTTCTAAGGCGCATTACGGGAGTCCGGCTACGGTAAACGAAGGCCTTCTACGGGACTTACGCACATGCCTCTTAAGGCGCATTACGGGAGTCCGGCTACGGCAAACGAAGGGCTTCGACGGGACTTATGCACATGCCTCTTAAGGCGCATTACGGGAGTCCGGCTACAGCAAACGAAGAGCTTCGACGGGACTTACGCACATTCCTCTTAAGGCGCATTACGATAGCCCGGCTACGGCAAACGAAGCCCAAAATGCCTTTCCGTGTCTCTGTAGGTGAATACAACACGTTCCGCACAGGCGAAATGTCGCAAGCCTCACGCTACTCTGTCGATACTTTTAAGGAAAATATTCATACGTTCTACATTCCAGAGTTCCACCAGTTCTAACATTCAAAAGACCAACCATACCACGCCCGTTGTAGCGAACCCCCCTCATTGCCTTCAAATCCATCGTTGAGATGCAAATTCTACTCGAGCGGCTTCTTTCCACAAACCGTTACTTTGTAGAACCGATACCCAAGAGCATTCGTCATCTCCATAATCTGTATCTCTTAATCTGGAACACTCAACACCAACTGGCTCTTAGGTCTTATACAGTCTGAGGAACATTGAAAAAAAATTTCACCAACTCAAGTCCAAAATAAAATGTGATATCGAAAATGGGAGCTTCCCTGTATCACACCAGTAAGTACCTGACACTCCCTGCTATCTTTACAAGACAGACATCAGGCTGAAAATGGAGTACTTTGATAAACTCTCTTTTGCCTTCTGTTATGGTCCGGTTCCGTGTACCACGTTGATAGTCCAATGTAGAACCAATAAGAAGAATTCGAACACGTATATGGAATAAAACAGATATTTTACAAACAGGAATATATACAGTGAAGTAGAAAGTGTTAGTACGAACAGTTAGGTTTTAGTAGTACTTGTCCAGACTGCCTCTGACTAGACTGACTGACTCGCTCGCTCTGACTGACAGACTTCTGACGGACTTCACTCCAGACTTCAGACTGAACGGTATTTAGTCACCCCTCCACACGAGGGTATCATGTGGCACAAGGGCGGTTTAACGTGGGATCTCCGAGCCCGTGGGCTCGGTCAAAAATATGCCATTTGAACCCGTATAAACGGGTTCAGGGTCGGTATACCTCCCCGAAACAGACTCCGCCCTTCGGCGTAGCCTCGTTCGGGTTCCTCCCCGCCCGAAGGCAGAGTGTTCAACCGATCAGCCGGTCAGCCGGTCGCCCGACTTTAGACTGAACTCCCTGCTTCCTCTTGAGGCGCAGTATTTATTAAGTATGGAATAGTCCATTATGTTATTATGGGTAAGGTCCCATAACACTTTCATAAACCTGTACCTCGACTGTCTCTTGAGCCTTGTACACTCACTTCAAGCAAGGAGATAAAAGTGTAAGAGAATATGATATAAAAAGGTTAATAACAAATCATTATTAAGGAGATAGAGAATTCCACAATGGAAAATTAAGAGAGAAAAACTATTAGCATAGATATTATGGTTATATATAACAATTTCTAAAATGATGAAATCTAGCAGCGAAACTAGTACAGTGCTTAAATTCTTAAAATCGAGGTACCAAAGAGGAACTTTCACCAATCCAAAAACCATGGTAATATTTATAGAAAAAAAGCACAGGGAAGCTACGGTACGGCAGTGGAAAATAACTGAAGCCGAGATACCAGGTCAGTACCGATAACATTACAAATTATTTTTTTGGATTTTATCACAGATGTATAAGTTCATAGTAGAAGCATTAGAACAGATTTGGGAGCAATATTCAACTCATTGACGAATGGTAGACTTATAAATGTTTAAGATAGATTCTGGCGAGAAAAATTGTCTCACACGACAGAGTGTACCAACTTTCATAGCAGCGGAATTAGGATTTGATTCAGTATGATTGATGTCAGTTGAAAATGTTAAACCGAGAAGGCGCAATGGAGCGTTATTCCAGTGGTTAACATCGGCCATGCTGATGGAATGTACAAAAAAAGATTCTCTAAGATAATTAAAAGAAAGCAGTTGTTGCTTTGGAGGCGCTAAGATGAACAAACAATTTATTGTCTCAGTTTGTAGTTTATTTTTTAGATTAGCTTTTAATTTATTCTTTCCCACCCCTAAACTCAGCGCGTGTTGAAGGAAACATGTGTCAGTCGGCGACTTCAAACGTATCATCTGTAACAACAACAAAGACAGTCAGTGCATCTTCGCTAACGATTTTTCAGTTTCAGTTTTTTTTTCTGTGAACTAAGTATTTAAAGTATTTTCTAAACTACAGACTTTTCTGTATACCAACTACACAAAGACTTTAACTCAAATAATTACTATGTATACTCCTTTTTGAGTCTTTTGAATTCATATACATATGTTTGTAAATACAAATGATTTATTTTATAAACATGTCCATGTTTTCTTTATTTTTATTTTGTTGCTGTTTTAAATTCGGACGTTCGGATTTTAATATAAAAAACCCCCGGACAACAGAATTTCCTTACAGCATTGTCATTCATCATTAATTTTTGACGAGTATATCTTTCATCATATTTCTCTTGCTTTTATTTCAAGTCTTGGTATTTTAAAGTTTCCTGAATTACTATGGTATTGTTGTGGTAGGATCCATCTAATTTACATAGTGGAGTACCGACCATATAAATATGGTTGGTATCGGGAAGACGACGGACGGAATCAAGAGATTCAATCCAGTGACTCTGCCCGACTGCGACTAAGTCAACACATTCTCCAGGAACGGTCTTCCCAAGAATATACAAAAGACTATATGTAAATATTGTGTACACTTTTTTGTTTCAATACATTTTGTTCTAAGTACATTTTGTGTTGTATTATTATTCCATGCATTAGTCAAGTTTCAACAGGTATAATATGCTTAATTATTATCCATACTTTACTACTATTCTTATAAAAAATTTTAAGTTGGTGAATAGACATGGTCTGGCCTTCAAAGAGAAAGCAGACGCTGCGTTGGGTTGTTTTTGCTTAATTTTTAAATTTCAAAAATATTTTAGGTACATTTTGTTAAAATTTGTGAAACGGCTGCGTTTGTTTTTCATCCAAAACCACTAAAAGAGTTTCCCCTCCAAATTTTGAGAAGATATACTCGTCAAAAATTAATGATGAATGACAATGCTGTAAGGAAATTCTGTTGTCCGGGGGTTTTTTATATTAAAATCCGAACGTCCGAATTTAAAACAGCAACAAAATAAAAATAAAGAAAACATGGACATGTTTATAAAATAAATCATTTGTATTTACAAACATATGTATATGAATTCAAAAGACTCAAAAAGGAGTATACATAGTAATTATTTTTAATTTCAGTGGAGGCTTGTATTTCAATAAGTCGTCCTAAATTAGGTTCGACGTACAAAACGTTAGGAACTTGAAATAATAGTCAATGACGCAGCAATCTAGTTGTGATGGTTGGTACTTCAATGTCCGATATCGACTGACTCGCTCAACACCACTGAGCCCAACTGGCCACTGCTACTTATTATCTGTGGGAGAGTCTATTACAATAGAATAGGTATTATGGTATAACATAACTGTAATTGGAGCCTACCTGTAGATTATTCAAAGGGGCCTTGGATTTAATTTTCGGACTCGACGAACATCTACTGCAGGAATTCAGAACGACCAGGTCCTGAAAAACAAAGCAGAAGAAATTTGACAACCGTCAGACGATAACTGAATGGCAGATCAAAGTCAGTCCCAAATCCATGAAAAGTCTTCGACTGGTGTGCTTCATCTATTTTTCGCTGTTACAACAAAAGTTTTTTCGAAAATTATTCTAAATTATTCGTTGAGAACTATTCTGAGGACCTTCTTATAAGCCTTATAATTTTAATAGTAAAAGGCATATTTCATTTTCATTGATAATTTACATACACATATTTGGCCATTATGAGGCGCACAAAGTTTTCAATTTGCGTAATTCATTTTTTTTTTGTTAAGAATAAAATGTTTCGTGTGTTTTAAAACTCGGCCCGTATCATCTGTCTTCGTTGTGTTCCCATATACAATAATTACCTCAAACATATGTTTAAACAATTTTTTTCGAAGAGATTTTCTTTTACCATAAAGTCATATATTCTTTGTCTTTTTCACTTCGTACTAATACTCAGAAGTTGTCTGAATTCCTATGGTGAAGCATTAACAGTTATTCTTTGTACATTGCTAAAAACATTCAAGCTAGGAATCTGCACAAACAAATTCCTATATAACATACTGAGATGGAAAGAAATAAATGTGAGACAAACAGTAATACTTCTTATTGTTAGGGCACGTGGAAGTGATATACAAAATATGACGTCATCTTTTATTGTCTGAAACGAGCCGAGAAAAATGCTAACTCTTAGGAATTTCATAAACAAACCTTCGGTATGACGTCACTGCAGAGGAAGTGCATGATTTCCAACAGGATGAGTAAAACGGTGTAAGTGAAATATTCACCAGAGAATTTGTAACTCATCTCATTTTTTTATCCTGAATTTTATTATTGTTCTCAACGTTTATTTTTATCGTAATAGTTATTGGATTTTATTTCGGTTGCTTTTACAATTAATATTAATCGTTTGAAACAGTCCATAAAACTGGGGTGAAGGATTGTCACTTACTTTTTTTTATTTTTGAATAGTATTTCTTTCATCCTATTTCTCTTACTTTTACAACTATCAAAAATGAAATTGTGCCAATATAAAAGACTTGGGCTTGTGTATTGCAATACATTTTACTTGCATTTCTTTTACTTTATTTCTCTTACATTTACACCGAGTAGTAATAGTCTTTAGTTATACGAATTGTTAGATAAAGCATTGTCACTTATTTTTTTTAATCATTTTACCTCATGCAAGTTAATAAAACAAGACGCAAGTGGTTACTGAGTGTTCGATAACATCAGAAAAAAAAACAGTCTTCATACAAGAACAGGAATTAAGAAGACTTAAGATAACGATTGAAACTGCATTTCAATTTTTGGAGAGTAAATTTGACTGCGAAGCAAGGAGCCGGATGGTGTTCCACAAGCGTTAAGTGTGAAAGAAAAAACTCTTAGCATAAAACTTACAACTACATCTAGCCATTTCATCTGTCAACTGATGAAATCTTCCCACCAATCTAGTAATGGGTTTTGTGGATGAATAGGTTGTTTATTTTTTATATACGCCGGCGGTCAACAAAATGTTGAGGAGAGATTCACTGACATCATAGCAGCAGAAATTAGGCTTGTGTTCATGGAGTTAAAAGCATACTTGACAAGAAATTAAACGTACACAAATAGCAGGAAGAGTATGGTAAATTGTATTTTAATCTCATACAATTTAGTTATATTTTGTGTGCATTGATGTGTGTATTTTTTTTAGTTTACAATTGTTTTATGACACGTGTATTAAAGGGAGAATTTATCTCGTAGTATTACAAGCCATATCACAAAGAGAGGTTGGACACGTGTTGCTCGTACCAAGGTTTGTGGTGAAGAGATTGAATTTAAAGTCTTTTGGCGGGATGTCCGTATTCCCAGCAACAACAGTTTTTGCTGCATCATTTTATATATATTTTTATCATTTATATAATTTATTTTATACTACATATTTACTTTTAGTGTTTTATCTTATTTTATTTATTATTATTATTATTATTATGATTATTATTATTATTATTATTATTTTATATTTTACTTTATATTTATTTATAATAATAATAATAATAACAACAACAACAACAACAATATCTCTACAGCTTAAATTCATCAAATAAAAGTACCAACTAGCAAAGTTCAACAGAACAATTACCATGTAAATATTTATTTTAAAAAAAGGCACAATGAATTTATATCAGATTGGTTAGAAAGATACTGAAACCGTGATGTTACATCATGGCCAACAACATTGTAGATTCCCGTATTTGATTTTATTAAGAATCTCTAAATATATATCAGGAACACCAGACCATATTTGGCAGCAATGTTCAACGCAAGGACGAGTGGTTGACTTATAAATATATAAGATAGATACAGGTGAGGAAAATTGCCGAGCACGACACAGTGAACCAAGTTTCCGAGCAATAGACCTAACAATTGATTCAATATTATCCTTCCACTTCATATAAGCGGGATAGGAGAAAGAACCACTTACCAGTCTCCTGGAGGTTAGCCACAACCATGCTGGCAGACGGGTTATCGCAGATGATTAAAAAGAGCAGTTTAGTTTTGGAATTATTAATTTTCGAATCTTATTTATTTCATCTTACTTCTCTATACCTTTCCAACCAAGTAGTACTAGGTTTAGCATATCTAATTTTCTCACATGAAACATTGTCAATTTTTATTAATGTTTTGACACGTATTTCTTTCATCTTATTTCTCTTGCTTTTCCACCAAGTAGTAATAGTCTTAAATTGTCTGAATTTCTTAGATGAAGCATTGACAATTATTCATTTTTGACTCGTATTTCTTTCATCTTATTTCTCTTTCTTTTCCACCAAGTAGTAATAGTCTTAAGTTGTCTGAATTTCTTAGATGAAGCCTTGGCAATTATTATTCATTTTTACTAGTATTTCTTTCATCTTATTTCTCTTGCTTTTGCACCATGTAGTAATAGTCTTAAGTTGTCTGAATTTCTTAGATGAAGCCTTGGCAATTATTATTCATTTTTGACTAGTATTTCTTTCATCTTATTTCTCTTTCTTTTCCACCAAGTAGTAATAGTCTTAAGTTGTCTGAATTTCTTAGATGAAGCCTTGGCAATTATTATTCATTTTTGACTAGTATTTCTTTCATCTTATTTCTCTTTCTTTTCCACCAAGTAGTAATAGTCTTAAGTTGTCTGAATTTCTTAGATGAAGCATTGACAGTTATTCATTTTTGACTAGTATTTCTTTCATTTTATTTCTCTTGCTTTTCCACCAATTAGTAATAGTCTTAAGTTGTTTTAAATTCTTAGATGAAGCATTGTCAGTTATTACTTTTAGACTAGAATTTATTTTTATATTATTTCCCTTACTTTTACGCCAATTACTATTAGTCTTAAGGTGTCTGAATTTCTTACATGAAGCAAAGTCAATTATTATTAATATTTTGACACGTGTTTCTTTCATCTTATTTCTCTTGGTTTCACACCATGTAGTAATATGTTGATGTTCCGGTAGCGAAACGCTTATCTGTGCAGTAAGTGTAATCGATAAGCCGAGTTCAAAATCCTACCTAATCTGTTGCCTTCATTTTTAACGCTAATCTCCTCGCTAAAATGTATGGATCTACATATATTGAAAAAATACAAACTATTCTTAATTCAATGTCTTCGAGAGTGTAACTCGGAGCCTCTCAACAAGAAGTTATGACAATTCACAGATAAAAAAAAAAACCAGGAAGCTATGAACAGCCATCATCACCTCCATTCTGAAGTGATATGGCATTTAATAAAATGTAACGATATGAACAACAGTGAATACAAAACCATACTGAAGGTAACAGGAAACCACTCCGCTATATTTTCCAAGACGGTATGACGATATTCAGTCAAAAATATTCGGTCAAAAATTCGGCCAAAAATATGCCCATTGAACCCGTATAAACGGGTTCAGGGCCGGTCTACCTCCCCGAAGGAGACTCCGCCCTTCGGCGTAGCCTCCTTCAGGTTCCTCCCGTCCGTAGGAAGAGAGTTCAACCGAACAGTCGGTTCAGAGTTGAAAGGTATGATAGTTCACAGATAATAAAGGCAAGAATATATGGAGAGCCACTGTCACCTACATCTGAAGTGATATGACATTTAATAAAATGTAACTAGTTTACGATGTGGACAACAGTGTATACAAAACCATACTGAAGTTAACAGGAAACCACTCTGCTGTATTTCCCAAGACAACATGACAGTTCAAAGATAATAAAATAAAAAAGAATTCATGAATAATCACGAGTGTCTATTTCCTGAAGGGAGACGGCATAAAATATTAACTGAATTTATTCAGGCTTATGGCAACATCACGTTGAGAATACCAGGTGCTGTAAAGTGGCAGACAGGATACCGGTTCGGAATTGGGAATTGGAGAGCCGAGTTCTAATTTCAGTCGGGTTGGTTATATTCGCTTATGCGTAAATATCCTTGTGAAAAATATAAATCTACTTCCTCCCAAAACTATAGGTCAATTAGTAGGACTTGTATCAGTGAATCATTTATATCTTTAGAAAAAAAAATTCGACTCACATTGAAACATGGTTCTCGTAAAATCACTGAAGTTAAGCTACATCCAAACTGGTCAGTATATAGATGGGTAACCAATTGAGAATACCATGTGCTATCAGTAATTGATAACGACTCGGAATTGAAAATCAGAGAACCGAGTTCTAATTCTAGTCGTGTTCATTATATTAACTAACGCGCAAATACCCTTGGATATCTATGCATCCACCTCTTCTCCCCCAGCTATGAGTTAATTAGTATAACTTGTATCAGTAAAAGGCGGAAAGCTGTTCAGATATATATAACTCTACCATCACATTTGATATTATTGTCTGAAAGAAAAATTTGTATTTTTTTCTTTTGTTTCTGAGGATCAGAAAATAAATACGGAATGATATTTCAATTCAGGTTAATAATAATAACTAGAAAGACTCGTGAAAATTTCAAGGCTTTCCTGTTTTAATTTTCTGATGAATCTTAATTTTTAAGTTAATGATTGATTAATATTATGGCGATTTCTACGACAATAAAATATCCGTAGAAATTCCCCTATTACATCGTTATATATCTGAGTTTTAATTTAAAAAAGATATTGCAATAGCATCATGAAAAAATTTGAAATCGTGATTTTTTCCATTTCACTGAAACAGACTTTAAAGACTTATATCTTCGATTCTTTCTTTCATTCATTCTTTCTTTCTTTCACTGAAACCAAGTAGCGTCTCTGGCATGGCTTTTGTTTTTCTACGTGATCAAAACGGAATAGTCCATCATTCATGAGGTATTAGGTGGAGACGCTAAACACTTCTATATATCTTTCTTTCTTTCACTGAAACCGAGTAGCGTTTCTGATATATCTTTTGTCTTTACACGTGACCAAAACGGAAGAGACCATTATTTATGAGGTACTAGCAGGAGACGTTAAACAATTCTATCTTTCTTTCTATCTCTCTCTCTTTCTTTTCTTCACTGAAGTCAAGTAGCGTCTCTGACATCAAAACGGGATAGTTCATTATTTTGAGGTATTGGTAGGACGTAACGGTCGTGCGAACTTAGGAAATAACGAATGGAGGGACAAGAACAATTATTATATGATGATGGAAATATTCTCTTTTTTGCCAGGCTCTCTTTCTCTTATTTTATGTCACTCAGGTTTGCATGTTGAGCAGTGGAAGAATTTTAAATGTTTGTCTGTTAATCAGTCAATATATTTTTTTTCACAGTCTCTGTCTTTCGTAAACTATTTCTTTCTCCAGAATTGATTCAAGATGGAACGAAACAATCAAAATGGAATAGTCCATTAATTATGAAGTATTGACAGGGCGTAATGGTCGGGTGAACTAAATAAGGAATTAACTACCTAATGGGTGGGCAAGTAGAATTATAATAGGAGACTGCATAAAGTGAAAAGGATAGAAATTAATCTTTTTAACACATTTTTTGTTTATACGTTCTTTTTATAGATACAAATATTTAAGTAAATGTTCTGTTTATAATAAACTGTATTAACAACATTTACCGGCCTGAATGTTCGATAAATTTTCATAGAAAATATGCGTCCTCCAACAGGAATCGAACCTGTATCCTATACGGAACCGTCATATAGCCTCACGTGCTTTTACCGATTTAGCAACAGAGGAGCGTTTCGGTTAGCAAGGTAGTTTTTACTGTTTTTAAACTACAATTCTCCATGATTTTCTCTCGTACTTTCATATCTGCTCGGTGTGTATCCAAATGTAAACAAATGACGTCACACATTATGAAATGGACAAAGTCCGACAATTATTTTAAGACATTTTTTATCTATAAAAAGAACGTATAAACATAAAATGTCTTAAAATAATTGTCGGATTTTGTCTATTTGATAAATTAATTTTTGATAACGGCGAAAACTTTCAGGCAAAAATTCTCCAGGTATGGATATAGGATATAAAACACTTCTAAACACTAATTATTATATCCAATATTCCTAAAATCATTCTTCTTACGAAAAGTATAAAGATTATTAAAAAAATCAACATAGTATTAGTTTAACGCTTTTTTATTGTGCAATGTAGCTATGTAAAAATGAATCAAAAAGCCCTACATTTGGATGCCATATAAAATATGTAGTTTTATTTTTTTTATTTTTTGCAATAAAGTTCTCCCTGTAAAGGGTCCATAAATCATTAAACATAGAGGGTTACAGATTAAGGTGTGAGTGGCAGAGTTTATGTGGATTTGTGGAGAAGATACCGGTTAAATTGAACAGGTTAAGATTATAATGATCGGGAAAGCATCCTCTTGCGAATCGGATCCACAAAGCAGGGGTTCGTAGGAAGAAGCTGCTCAAGTGGAACTTACATCCCACCAATGGTATACGAAGAGAATGAGGGTAGTTCGCTGGAAAGTGTGTGGCGTAGTGGGTCTTAGCCGTGAATATTAGAACTAGAGGAATGTAGCTCGCTTGAACACTTCCCATAGAAGCTAGAGGCTTGCGATATATCGGTCGTAAGAAAGGAGCTGTAGGGTGTAAAATTATTTGTCAACCACAAGGACGTGGAAACGCTTTTGGACACTATCAGTATAGTAAAGTTAAGACTGGGGAGCACTGCCATATATGGCATCAGTAATCCATTTTCATCCTGATCTGGCTTATGTAATTGTAGCGATTCGCTGGATATGTCAGGTACTTACTGAAACACTAGCAGCAGAGCCCGGCATTGCCCGGGGATTTAACAGTAAAAGATAGCTAAAGTATCGACCATCATAAAGACTGAAAAATAAAATTGACAAAGATTATTGTTTAAGGTTGACGGACACGCATGTCTTAATTAGTTTTCTTCTTTTTTTTTTTACGAATTGGTCAAAACCAAACTCAAACAAAAACATTGTTTTCAATCGTTATGAGTCTACTGATTGAATAGAATGTTATTATAAACAATTGTCTTGTAAATGGAATTTTTAAAGCCTTCTGAATGTAAAAATAAAGAGAAAATGTGTGCAAGACAATAAGAAACATTACCTGCCAAAAAAAAGTGAAGTTTTGTTGAAATCGGTTGAAAAATGTAGGAAATCCGATCCCATATATAAACGAACACACACAAACAACCTGGGTTTTATAATAAGAATAACTCGAAATGAGTTGTCCCCCTTTCATTCTAGTGATGCCTCTTAATCGTGTTTTCAAATTGATTTCGTGCAAAAACAATTGTATTTTTCCAATATTTGGCGCTGTTAGAACCACCGAAAGGTACTTTTACGTAGTCCTGTGAAGTTTTGTTGAAATCGGTTGAAAAATGTAGGAAATCCGATCCAATATATAAACGTACACACACACACACACACGCGCACACACACGCGCGCGCGCGCTCAATCTGCGTTTTATAATAAGTAAGTTTACATAGAACCGATCATTTTTTTTTCATGGAATCCGAAATATTTCACTAAAAGACAATGCAATGTTTCCTCAGTACAACATATTTTTTTTAAAAAATCCAACATTCTGAGTAATCAAACATTAATAAGCAAAATGTGATAATAAGCTGGGGGAAGGGTTAAAAAAACTTTTTTTAAAAAAGTGGGGGGGGGCGGTTGTTTGGGAACAGAGTGAACTGAAGCAATTTATTCTTTTAAAGATTAGCTAGATCAGACCGACAATTGGGTATGGCAGCCATATCTGAGCTGGGCCTTCGCAGTTTTCACTTTCCACTCTTGATAGGGTCCAAAGATGTCTATTTTGTAATCTTCTCGCTATTCTGTCGCTATTTTCTAGGGAAAGTCTTCTGACGTGCTATATTCATTTGTTTCACCAGCTCTGACCTTCACAGTTAATTCCGCCTACGTCGTCTTCCACTGCGGCGGCACGCTCTCAGGCCCATTAGTAATAACTTAATTACAGCTCCCCCTGAACGGCTACTTTATGGAACATGCTCTCAAGATGATGCTTTCCTGAGCACTACAATATTCAAAAATTTTATATTTCGTACATATCCTTATAAACTGCGACTGTTACCGCTCACACAACACACGCCTTCAATAAAACTACATAATTTTTTTCTTGTGTCTTGTTTCGGGGAACATAAAAATATATATACAGATGGAACATGATGACCATTTGATTTAAACGATATTGTTATAAGTAATTCAGACACAATTCCCTACCTTTTAAGTTATGGTCTGCCTTGATTTGGTGACTCGTAATTCAAAGCAGCGAAAGACGTAATTACCCCCAATAGAATAGACGATAAAGGAAGATAAGATAAATATGTGAATCCATATCCTAGCCTGTCGGAACTCCAATTCTTTAACTAAAACGGAAGTACACACTTCAACATCCACATCTCAGCTGACAGACCCTAATCTCGTCCTGATTTGCATACCCACATCCGGAATACCGCCCCAAAATACTAGGCTCATCAAACATCTTTTCTGACCAATTACAAAAAATCCACATTGTTTTTCACGAAAAACCGTTTCTGAATCACTGACTCCATTCTATAACTGCCGCTGACTTCACCAACGAAGATAGATTCGATCTGACTGAGATTAACGACGGAGCCCACGGCAGGCAAACCTAACCTGCCATCAACGAAATCAAGGCGCTTCCTTCAACAACAATGCCTTCAGCCAACGACGAAATCATGAAAAACAGTGACTAATTCTAGACTGCAGTAATGCGAAAATATGTGCGTTATTTCATCGCACTCGATATATGCGTATTAATTTTCTCCTCGTGTCTATCTCGACCACTATCTTTTGTTATAACCCGAACAAACTCTCAGTCTCCCACAACTGATACCTGATACTCCGGAACAAGCAAACGATCAAAAGTAAAATTCTACTTATCCCAACCAAGTAGTATCTCTATTTCTTGTGCTATCAATTCAATTTAAAAAAAAAAAATCTTGTTATATTTGAGGAAACCGTTATCCTCTTGCAAACAGATGACACATTCACTATCAAACAACCAACATAGCTTAACCTATTTGGTACATTTATACATGGCCATCTCATGACTGCTAGAATTGAGGGCCGTCATAATCGAGAAGTAACTGTACTTCTGTTTTACTATACATTTAAAATGTTTTAAAAGGATAATATTTTAAGAAAAGTGTTGCCTTTTAAATTTCCATATGCTGTTTTTAAAAGAGCTTTATTATTTTTCCATTATCGGATTTTCTTCTATCACATAAAATGGATTTTAGGCAAATAGGATTGTGTACCGATTTTATCTCCTCTCTCTGAATGTTTTGAGCAATATATTTCGAGGGGTCTTGGTGAACGTATTTAGAGAGAGAGACTTTGATATCTCTCTCTCTCTCTCTCTATATATATATATATATATATATATATATATATATATATATATATGTATATATATATATATATATGGGTTATGTTTTTTCTATTACAAGGAACATTGTTTTACAACAATGTGCACGCCTTTAAACAGTGTGTACTTAAGTAATTTACAGGACTACGTGTTTTATTAGGCGTTAACGATCTGTGTTATATATATATATATATATATATATATATATATATATATATATATAATTGGTATACGGAATAAATTCCAATAACCAAAAATATTATTCTTAAAAAGAGTACTCAATACAGAGTGGAAATATAATTATTTATACGAAAATTATAACATAAATATGTTACAAAATCACTACAAAAATAGCCATTTTGTTTCAACACTCCTGGTGTCTTATCAAGTGATGGCGTTGAATGGAGAATCAACATTTAACATTTAAGACAGCAGAAGTGTTGAAACAAATGCCTATTTTTGTAGTGATTTTATAACATATTAATGTTATAATTTTCATATAAATAATATATATATATATATATATATATATATATAGAGAGAGAGAGAGAGAGAGAGAGAGAGAGAGAAAGACAGAGACAGAGGAAGGGATTAATACAAATAAAATGTATCTTTTAACTTACTGATATTAAATTGATGTTAATTGGTTCAGCATCAGAGTTTCGGAAACGAAGCCTTTTTAAGCGTTCTGCCCACTCGCCGGAAGATATCAACAACTGACTGCGGATTTTTTTTTTCGTCATCTTTATAGTAAGTAATTAATTCATGCACTAATTATTTGTGTGTGATTGAATTTTCTCTCTTTTTTTATGTAGGAGTGCGTGTTTCTGTAGTCGCGCGTTTGAAATATCGTTTGTATTCATCCTTTGCATAATTTTCTTATCTCCTCATAAACCTCTAACTATTGTTTTCCTTCTTTTTTTCTCTCTTTTCGCATCTTTGTGTCAAACATAATGTAACAATCTCTTTTCCAGTATTACAGTTAGAACTTTTTTTTAAGAAAATTCGTTTTCTCGAATGTTATGGGAATTTCTTAAGTCAGTGGTATTTGGGAAATATAGAGATATTCTGTATTTTTATTATTTATTTCTTGTTTAAATACATATTTGTTTTCAAATTAATGCTTTAAGATAGATAGATAGATAGATAGATAGATAGATAGATATATAGATAGATAGATAGAATATTAATACATTGTAATAGATAGATAGATAGATAGATAGATAGATAGGCAGACAGACCAAGGCATTCATACGATCAGACTCGAACAAACATGCATTTATCAACAAAGAATAGCTTTTACACAAGCACCTCCCCCACTTTACATACACGAGCGCATACAAACATGTATGAATAGATACAATTATGCTTATTAGCCTAAAGATCGAAGGATTTTTTGTTAAGGGTTTCCTTGTCCATTTCTTACATATTTCGGATTATTATCGAAGTTTCCACTGAAAATTTACATTACACTTTACAGAAAACAAATTAAATTTACATTAAATTTATATGTAAATTAAATTAAATTTAATTAGTTTCCGTATAAAGTATAAATGTAATTTTAATTGCCTTTTGTAGAAATTTTGAATGTAAATTTAGTTGCTTTCTGTAGAATGTAAATTTAAGTAGTTTCTAAAGAAAAATTTAAATGGAAATTTAATTGGTTACTGTGGAACACTCTGATGTTGTTCCTTACATTGTTATAACTAGTTGTCTTATTCATAGTTTATACATTTCTAGGATTAGCTTACTTTGTTTATAAATGTGACTAGGGAGAACACAATAAAACAATGTCCGGTTTATGGCATTGATTTCGTTAATATATGCGTATAGGGGGCACCAAATATTCTATATTTATTAAATCATTTGTGATGGTTATACTGTATTTATCAAAGCAATCACTGTTGTTTAATAGACATGTTTCCAACCTTATTAGTTCCTCATTGACAGTTGTTTTGTTGCGCATTTGAATCAACCCTCAACAAAGAAAAAGGCAAAAAAGATTTTTTAAATATGAAATACTTTTATTTTCGTGTTTATACAACTAAAGTTTTTTTAGTGTGGATGAGTGTTAAAGTTTCTTACTTTTAGCTGTTTGTTAAGATAATAAGGAATTTATCACGTAGCTGATGGAGGAAGAGTGTAAGTGCCACGTAGCTTAACGTGTTTTAAATTGCATGTAGCTTGGTGAACAAAAACAGTGAATGAGTACGGGAATGTTTTTAATCCGTCGTCGTGAACTGATGATTGGCTTGTCTGGTCTATAAGTTTTATATATATATATATATATATATATATATATATATATATATATATATATATATATATATATATATATTCTCTAAAGGGACCTCGAAGCAATTTTTATTGTCGGCAAGAATGGGACCCGTTGGTTGAAAAATGTTAAATATTTATTTTCAAAGTATTAATTTATTAACCGGAAGTATGCCCATAACTTCCGACATCATTGTCATATTTGCTCGACTCTTTTACTGTTAATTTTGGTCTTCACAATACAGTGTTAAAATCTACAATATTTGAATCAATCAGCAAACTCTAATATGATAAACAAGTGATACACGAATCCGAAGAGAGTGGTGCAACTCAAAGTGGTACGGATTTTTGCACCAGACTTTGAGAATGTTCCCTGACACTGAGTATCTACGGATTAGTTTCAAGGACGATTCCAGAGGAGATTCCGTTATATTCTCGGTCCTGATCTGGCAGCTCGACTTCAGTCACTTTCCCACCACTGCATGTTTGACTCCCTGTGTCTTTTCTATAAATAATTTCCTGGTAATTATTCGGATGAGCTCTTCGCTATAGTACCTAGACTTTTAATTTAAGCGCAGTAATAGACAGGCCCCCAGATTTCATTAATTTACAGTGGTGCTGGCTAGATGAAGCCCTAAGTTCTATGCATTTCACGCACTTCTCACTTATGCAACTCCCTTCCGGCTCCATGCTTTCCAGCCAAATTTAATCTCCAAAGATTTAAGGCAGTGTTAATCTCTATCTACTCATTTCTTTTCCCACTCATTAGTAATGTTTCTGTTCCTAGTTACTATACGCCCAGTAATCCCTTGCATCTTATTGGCTTTACAGCTACGCTTTTCGGTGAAATCGATTTTTAAAAAATGGTCGAAACTAATTCTTGTTATGCGACGAGCATGAATGAGTGAATGTCGACATTTTGTCTAACAGGAAAGGAAATCATTCTTACAGGGAATAAATTGATTCTAATTTCCTTAAAGAAAGTATGAATCTAATGTGAAAGAAAAAAAATATCTGAAGTGCGATCATCTTTCTGTGATAATTCATGCGCATTTAAGCGTACTATCTTAACATCTTTTTTTCAATTTCATGAGAATTACCAAAGATTCTCACATATATATATATATATATATATATATATATATATATATATATATGTGTGTGTGTGTGTGTGTGTGTGTGTGTGTGTGTCATTCGCAGACAGTACTGTTTCGCTGTATGACAGCTCCTCAGTGCGACTAATCAACTGAATGCGTCAAGCCCGGGTCGCAATCCAACCTATTTGCTGTCAGTCAGAGCATCTACCACTTGTTCACTCGAACAATAAAGCAAATGTAGTATATTGTTTATATATATATATATATATATATATATATATATATATATGTGTGTGTGTGTGTGTGTGTGTGTGTGTGTGTGTGTCAGCAGACAGTACTGTTTCAGTACTGTTTCTATATCACTGCTTTTCAGTACGACTAGACAACCGAATGCCTCAACCCCGAATTGAAACGGATTTGCTGTCAGTTAGAGATTCTACCACTGAGCCATCTTCACTCGACAGAACGAATCAGCCAAATCTAGTGTATTGTTTTTACAAACGTAAACAAACGTCAAGCATCAAAGTGCTCCATTCATTCTACTGAAGAGCTTCGCATTTACGCAGTTAGGGTGTCCCTAACGTTTGGACTCTAGACACATCAGGAAAATACATATTTTTAAGAAATTAAAATTTCAACAATATTTCTTTGAATTGGAATATTTATTAACAAATAACGTCTTCAATATGATTTCCATCATTTGTGATAGAAAGTTTGGTTCGCTTTACAAGATTCACGGAAACTCGATGCAATAACTGCACATTGCTGCCAATTTTAGCACGTTCACTCTTTATGCGTTCAAACAAGTGTGTTGCATTTGTGATTTTCATTGGATTCGCCTTCTTTTTTCTCATACCTCTGAAAAAGAAGTCCATTCTTTTTTTTCTTTCGAAAAAGAATGAAATATATTTAATCTGTGAATGTAAAGATATTTCATTAATGAGATTTTCTATGCGTTCTGACTTTAGGGACACTCTGTACAATGGATTTTTTATCCGACATTATTTCTTAATGACTACAAACATTGTCCTTCGCGGGCACCCGTTTTTGAGTTGCTCTTAATTTCACTGTTTACGAACATATACAAACATCGATAGCAACTCAAGTCATGATTATTGTATTAAAGAAATCTATATATAATAATGGACTCTCCCTTTGATTTTGACGTATGTGGATCCGACATTCCCGTTCAGTATTTATGCTTGTGTCGTATGCGACACTGTATACAGGTCTACATATCGTGCAACAGAGAGGATCTTGGGACATAATAACAGCGAGTATGTTGAGACATAGCAATATTTGCTTTTCGCCGTTGTCTTTCATCTCTGTGGCGGCCAATACAACTGATTTCAAAATTTCTGATATCACCCTGGTACAAATATCTCTAGAAATTTCTATCCAGGGCAACTCCCTCGAAGTTCGTATGAGGCAGATTGACAGCGGGGAGGTTACTCTTGAGCTTGCCATTATACATGCGTTATATATACACAGAGAGACTGTGAGAAAGGTGAGAAAAAAAGAGAGTAGTAAATAAAATTAAATATTCACAAATATTATCATTACACTGAGTTTTGAAACCAAGTTCGCTGGTATGTGTAAAATATCGTTGAAATCCAGAGCTGGGGTGAGATATGTGAACATTTAAATTTTTAAATATTAATGCTCTGTGTTTTAATATTACACTATACTGGTATAGATATATTTTCCGGTTATGTTCTTTTCGAACCAAATACTTCACGCTTGATAGAAATCCCTGAATAAACAGCTCCTATTTAAATAGGAGATTATATTTAAATTTTTGATGATCAAAATTGACTGCAAGAAGACGGAAAAGAGTTTCACAAGCGAGAAGTGTAAGAGAAAAAACTGTCAGCATAGAACTTACAATTACATCTGGCCATTTCAGTAGTAAAATGATGAGACCTTTCGTATTTGTTTGATTAGTGGCATAGCAACTCCTTATGTGCCATTTAATGCCGGAATTAATTTTCTTGTGAGCATTAGTAATTTCATTTATACAAAATGTATTGTTGGTAATTTTTCTTTTTAACAAAAATTTATTGATGCTATATTTCTTTTTCAAATAGAAAGGCATTATGTAATTTTTCTTTTACTATGGAAATGTATTGCTGGTATTTTTATTATAATTTTTTTTATACTTTCATAGCGCTTTCATCGTAGTTTGGGCGTTAACTATTTACCCATAGCTGGGACCATAACAGTGATACCACCCCGGGTCAGGGAGGACCTAGAAACAAGATCAATCAAGAGATGGTTCCCCACTCCACAAAACATCCCGAACGGAGGCCCTGCTGCTAGATATAGTTTATCGTTATACCCAGGACAAGAGAACTTTCTTAGACGTGGTTTTGTGTATTATTATTAATGATTTGCATGTATCTTTTGATGTATTTCTCTTAATTTTACACTGAGAAGTAATAGTCTTAAATTGTATGAATTTATTAGATACAGAATTGTCAGTTATATTTTTAACTATTTTATCAATGCAATAAAGCCACCAAGACACAAGGGGTTACAGAGTGTTCAAGAATATGAGGAAAAATGCTATTAAGATTGACATCAATACAAGAACAGGAATTAAGCAGACATAACATAGCAATTGACACCATATATAAAATTTTCATGAAAAAAGTTGACTGGGAATGAAGAAACCGGAAGAGAGTTCCACGAGCGAAAAGTGCGAGAGAAGTAAATGTTAGCATAGAACTTCCGGTTACATCTTGGCATTTCAACCGTAAAATAATGAGACATTGCCGCCAATCTAGTACTGCGTTTAAATTCATAATGTCTAATTGCAATAGCTAAGTGCGCATCCGAACAATTACCGTGACAGTATTTACAGAAGAATCATTGTTAGGTCGATGAGAAAGTGACTAAAGCTGAGGTGCCAGGTCAGGACTATCAACATTGCAGATTCTTCTTTATCATTTTATCAAGAATGTTTAAATACATGGCAGAAGAACCAGACCAGATACGACAGCAATATTCAAAGCATGGACGAATTGTGGACGTATAAATGTGGAAGATAAATTCTGGCGAGAAAAATTGTCTAACAAGGCACAATTAATTAACTATCCGAGGAGCAATCGTAGCAATTTAATTAAAATCTAAATATTTTAACTGTAAAATGATGAAAGACAATCGACAAATTAGCACTTTGCTTAAATCCTCGCTACCAAAGTGGAAAGCAATATTTATTTTGCTTAATACAAAAATGTGGCACAAGGCTTAGTAGGGGAAGGCTGGTCTTCAATCTGTCTTATCTTAAACTTAGCTACGCATGGTCACAGACCCAAACATAGCACAGTATTCCTTACACCAAAACAACGCATTCTTACTTACCATTTTTATTCTAACCCCTAAGTCATAAATAGTTCCCATATGTACAGTTGGTTTGTGTGGATGGGGAATTAAAATAACAACTTAAAAAGGAAAGCTCATCAGAACAATTGCCATGGAAATATTTATAGAAAATGTACAGTGAAGCTACGGTACAGAGGTGGGGAAGAGACTGAAGCCGAGATAATAGTTCGTGACCAATAATATTGCAGATTTTCTTTTGGATGTTTTCAAGAATTTCTAAATACATGGCAGTAATACAAGACCAAATGTAACAGAAATACATTGACAAATGGGAGTTACACATTTTTGTCTAAGGTTTCTGAAAATATTTTTTGAATTGATGAATTAATATTGTCATTAATGTAAGAGAGCGTGACGTCATAACATTTTCTTGTCTT
Source organism: Acanthosepion pharaonis (assembly GCA_903632075.3). NCBI lineage: Eukaryota > Metazoa > Mollusca > Cephalopoda > Sepiida > Sepiidae > Acanthosepion > Acanthosepion pharaonis. The sequence goes on along the minus strand of CAHIKZ030004908.1, from coordinate 666,260 downwards.
GCGGTTAAGATTATAAACGCTTAAGTAGGAGAGCGCCATGGTTGCAGCAATTATATCTTAAAGTTCGCGTTTTTATTTTAATGTAAATGACTTCAGTAGTTTTTTTTTTTAATCTTTTCAGCCCAAGCAAGGCGGGAATACAATTTGTACGCAGGAAGTTACAGTGAAATTGAGTGAAATGACTGGGTATAGGGGGGGGATAGAGAAAAGGAGAAAAGATTAACCCATATTCAAGACGACAGCGTTTGGCGATTGACGTTGTATTTAAATTGCTGAAGATTCTAGTTTTCAGGGAAGCAAGTAAAATTAGTTCCACGGGCTTTGGTTTGGTTTGGTTTGGTTTGGTTTGGTTTGGTTGGTTTTACGTTATATCAACCTCAATGGGTTATTTAATAACGGCAAAATTTTTATTGCAGGTAATATTTTGTTTTATCAAAAATTTATTTCTGGTAATATCTTTCCTTCAAAAATATATTGCTGGTAATATTTCTTTTTCAAAAATGTATTTCGTGTAATATTTTTCAAAAATGTATAGCTGGTAATATTTTATTTCAAAAATGTATTGCTGGTAATATTTTTCAAAAATATATTGCTGGTAATATTGTTTTTTTTTCAAAAATGAATTGCTGGTAATACGTTTTCCTCAAAAATGTATAGCTGGTAATGTTTTTCCTTCAAAAATTTATTGCTGGTAATATTTGTTTTTCAAAAATGTATTTCTGGTAATACGTTTTCCTTAAAAATGTATAACTGGTAATATTTTATTTCAAAAATGTATTGCTGGTACTATTTTTTTCCAAAATGTATTGCTGGTAATATTTTTTCGAAAATGTATTGCTGGTAATATATTTTTTCAAAAATGTATTGCTGTTAAGACGTTTTCCTCAAAAATGTATATCTGGTAATATTTTTCCTTCAAAAATGTATTGCTGGTAATATGTATTTTTTTCAAAAATGTATTGCTGGTAATACGTTTTCCTCAAAAATCTATAGCTAGTAATATTTCTTTTTCAAAAATGTATTGCTAATATTACCTATTTTTTAAAACATTTTTGGTAATATTTTTTATAAAAATGTATTGCTGGTAATAGTTTTTTTCCTTCAAAAATTTATTTCTGTTAATAATTTTTCACAAAGAATTTCTGTTATTATTTCATTTTCATAGTTTTTTGTTTTTTTTTAACCCAGTTTAGGGGTTAAATATTTGCCCATAGCTGGGAACCTAACAGGTGCTACCACCCCGGGAACATCAGCAATTAA